>PDND01000148.1:0-74457 GCA_002572855.1 [Emmonsia] crescens | reverse complement strand
GAAATAATCATCCTCCTCCTCATTTTTCCCTCCTCACGATAATATTACGTATGACGGGATAGAATTTAGATAGGGGAAAAAGGCAATAGTTAACAGTGTATGCTAATGGCCAAAGCTTTATTTCTAGATGTGAAAGACGATAGCAAAAAGAAAAAAAGGAAAAAAGAAATATAAAATGAGAAAGGCTGACGCGCTTTCTACAATTCTTGTGTTTCTAATAATAATTCCTTTGATGGATATGCGGGCATTCAAAGTGTGTCAGATATGTTTCCGATTCGTGTTGTATGCAAAATTGGGAAGTAGAGAGGATTCTCTTTCATTTATGTTTATACACGATCTCTCGAAGGGTGTAATGCGGTTTTACATTCAGGTAATTTGTTATATAATTGCCTAAGGAGAAAATATGGCGAAGAAGGTAGATTCATCGAGACTGAAGCAAGAGAGTATATACGATTGTTTTTCACCCTCCTCAACATTTTCCTTTTGAAGAGAACTAAATTGCATCACTCAAGAATTCGACAAGCAAAACTCCAAGATCTTGCGAAGAGCAGTACGATAACAAAGATATGTGGGTATTTGTTTTTCGCTTCCCTCCGCAGTCCTGCCCCCCTCCCCCCATTTTATTTTCTGTCCCTCTATTACTCAAAACATAACTCCTTGAGGAATGATCAGATACAGTAATAAGAAGAAAGGGAGAAAATAAATAAATGAAACGGTCCTTTTTCTTAAAAATCGCTTGAAATCCAGAGAGCAAGCTATCAAAAAATAAAACAGGAAGTTATTTATTTCGAATCTAATAAGACGAAGGGTTCACACAGCCGCAGAATCCAGTGATGGATATTATTAAAATTTAAAAAAAAAAAAAAAAACAAGGGAAAAAAGTAAAAGGAAAGCTTTCTAAATCGAGCCAAAGTTGAGAAATTTCTTCATTCTTTTTTTACCTTCTTTTTTCCTTGGTTAAAACGCCCTAATCTTACTCAAGGATCATCGCGATGCTCTGAAAACAGGCCTATTCGCATTCGATGAGACTGAAGGGAGAGAAATGTTAGTCCAGATTCTATTTTTGGGTGCGTTTGTCAGCTTTAAGTAACTTACGATCGGTAACTTCGGAATGACCACTCCCAGGACTGCCAAGAAGTTTATTATGAAGTAGGTCAGGTCATAGTGGGTGTAGTGAGTGCTGAGGAGGAAGAGAATAATCGGAACGCTGAGAAGAAATTTTTTGGCTGGTGTATATTGGTCTCCATTGTCGATTTGCTCCCACATGTTTAGGTTGTCATATGCTCCGGCGTTGAATTCGAACGGTACCCCTCGAACCCAATGGAACATGAGAAACGAACCAAACATATAGCTGATATTGGTGAGTGTCCATGAAGTCTCTTGCGATACGCCTGGGATGATGTCGTAGAATATCTTAAGAGCGATGATTAATACGAAATGTATAGTCCATGCGCCTAGGAGTTAAATTTGAGTCAGCTTGCGTTTCCTTGTAACACATTATATAGGACGCGTCCTCATCAAGCCATTGGTTGTCCCTCTCCAGCTTTCTAGTTCCACAAATTCCGAAATCCCGGTTATTAACAAGGAAAAAATGCAGTTCCTCACCTTTTGCGTTAACCCAATTGGCATTTAGGTTAGGTAGAGCAGCCTGGTCACTTGTATGCTCTATCGACTCCGGAGGCTCCTGATAGATGATGCTACTTGACCGTCTCCTCCGTCCCGTTTTGGTCTCGCTCATTGTGGAGTCCGGAGACAGGGCGGATGCAGATTTGGAGCCGGAGTCGAGATCGGGAGCAAAGGAGACAGTCCGAGGGACTAGAAGCGAAGACAGTTTGGCGGTATTGTCTTGGGCCGTTTGCAAAAATAGGGGTTAATAATGCATGCAAAGATGCGAGGGGAATGTCCGGGGAAAGCTATAGCTGTCTCCTGTTTTGTCTAGTGTTGGTTTGTTTGATGCTGTTGCCTGGGGATGTCAGAACTGGTTTCGGAGTTTTGTGTAATAATACAGGGCTTATATAGTCAGAACCGAGAGCCGAGAACCGCGACGAAGAGCTCCTTAAATCACTGAAGGCACAGCTGATAACGCGTATCCGGAGAAACGAGTGAAGCGGAGATGGGAGCTGGTGGGAGGGGAGGAGGAGAATATAAAAGAGTTGTCAGGAACTGTGGGCTATAAACGGGAATTTAAGTGTAACGGCGGACCAAAGGAGGTTAATAACAGAGCACGAAGGGAGATTCAGGAGGTCATTATCGAGGAGGAGTCTGGGAGTTTGCAATGGGCGGAAAAGACAGCGAGCGTTGAACTTAGTAACCTGTTTGAACTTGAACTTCCAAGGTTGAAGCTGAAGATGCCGAATACGGCCCAGAGCAGGAAGCTTCGTCATCTGACTTGAGGAGAGGATAAATATTGTACCGAGACAAGTGATTATATAAGGCATGACTGATAATCATGTGATCTGGATTCCTCTGATTCTTTTGAATTTTGTTTTGGGCAACTCTTACGGTTATTCAACTGCAACATACTCTGTACATACATACTACATACATAGTTCCTGGTTCCCTCGTTTCAAGTTTAGGTTTCCCTTATTCAACTGGACGACGCACACAGCTGCTATATCTATAGCTACGCATGTTGGCCTGAAGTCTAATCCCAAGCTTGGTCCTGCAGAACATGTCTGAGGATGATTGCGACTCGCGCACAGCCTCTGTTGGTTTATTGAAGGCCCGCAACAAGGACGCATCCTCTGAGTCGCAAAGAACGTCCTCAACAGGGACCTCTGACAAGCGGCGTTCAAGAAAGAATCGCACAGGTCGTCGCGAAATTCAAGACTTTGTCCCCAAAGGCACTGCATTTACCTCTACGTCGCTAGCAGCTGATAACGCTTCTAGTTCAAGTCCCACGACGAACATGGGGGATAGCAGCGGTGATAACACGGCCACAGACCGCGTCCCGTCACCTATTTCTCGGCCCGCATCGCGAGGAATGGCACCATCAATGAATTGGAACAAGCTTAGTAAAGGCACTGTCAGGACTGCTCTTCGTGGGCGACGGCAAGTGGACACGGCCGATTCCGCTGCAACAGCTTCGTTTGAGGCTGTTAATGGGAAATACTGGCGTAGTCGGAGTGCATCTGCTTCATCTACTGGGAGTGGTGATGGTGAACATCATCACCGAATGCAGGCCCAAAGCCATGGCGATTCCGAAACCGATGCTGATCGGAGTAAGCCTCTTGCTGGAGCAAGCATAGGCCAGACGACCTTCTCCGCAGAGTTCTCCGATATGGATTCTGGAGAAGACACAGATGGAAATAATGACATCGTTCTCAACCTGAGTGGTCCGCCTAAAATGAATGATAGGATTCAAGCCACTGGAGTTCTACATGATCTCAAAAATAGCGACGTGCTGGAAGCTCAAAAATTTAATGGCAAGGGTCTCAACGAACCAAATGACTCGAAATCCTCTGCACAAGTTGGAAACAAAATACCAGAAGACCCGGTTTATCGTGACACCAATGCTAGGAAATCTTTGTCTGAAGGCCCAAAGGCTGAGGCGATTCGATTGTTTCGCGCAAAGTACAATTCAGATCCTGCTACACTTGCTGATCTCACTCGTAATGATTTGGAGATTCAGGCTAGGTATATATTTTTCGATTTGGCGCCCGAAGATCTTGACCTTAAGCAGCCCGTAAGGTGTATTGATTGTATGAAGGAAGGTCACCTAGCGGACATTTGCCCTAGTAAGGAGGTATGTTATTCCCTCAACACCCTCTTTTTATTCTGGCGCAGTTATGGTTCCGTTTCTGCCGACCCGGAAAAATATGCTCTAGTTAATTTCTGACATCGGACGCAGTGTGAACATTGCGGAGCATGGGCTGTTCATGAAAGCCGATTTTGTCCTTCTTGGCGAAGATGCCAACGTTGCAGAGAACGGGGTCACGACGCAGAAGCTTGCACCTCTCCTCTGAAAGGCTCAGCTGTGGAAGAGCCCTGTGATTTTTGTGGTTCTAGCGACCATGCTGAGGGCGAATGTGACTTGATATGGAAGCTCCCCAAGCGAACCCCAACCACAGGCCGCATATTTATCTCCATATCTTGCTGTCACTGCACAAGTAATCGCCATCTGATCGGGGATTGCCCCACACGCAACTTCCCGATGAACTCCTCATCCTTCAGCCTTAAACATTATGACCCTTCAATGTTCTCCAACCTGAACACTTTCCCTGTTGCTATTTCCGGCCAGGGAAACAGTAGCCAGAATAACTCTGGATACAAGATCAGAGGCCGCGCCAGCGGGCGCTCACCATCTCCTGAGAGTGATGGAGCTTTTGGCCGGCCAGATAGTTGGAACCCAACAATAAACCGTTCGCCCCCACGTGGACGCATCCGTTTTAGCACCGGAATTGGACGTGGCAGGAATCTTGATGATGATGCACGTCGCCCCCAAGGCTCCGGGAACGGTTCACATAACCCTAACGATTATCGCCGTGGATATAGAGATCGAGACCAGTATCCCGGCAACAATACGCGTCAACGCTCTCTATCACCTATCCGACCCTCAACCCGTCAAGGTAATGGAGCAAGTAGTTGGCAACCTAGGGGTAGAGGCGGTGGTGGTGGTGGTGGCGGCCCCCGAGGTCGTGGAAGAGGGGGCAAAGGAGGTTCAAATAGGGAGACATATCGACCTATGCCTAGCGCGGCCCAGAAGGCGTGGGACCAACATAGATTCTGAATGACTTTGGAGCATTGAATACTGCGTTGATGTTTGTTTAACTGACTGCATCTTGGCGTTTCTGCATACATTGGAAGCGCCTTCTGTTTCTTTCTGTTGAGATACCTATTGGCAACAAGCATGCGGATTTATGTTCGGATACCGTGGGGAATATGTATATTACTATATTTATTTTTCTCGTTTCGAGTTATAATATCACTAGATGATATAAAAAATACTGGTTGTCGTGCCGTTTAATGCCTCAATTTTGCTTTTAATTGGAATTTTTAATATGGTGGTGAATTTCTATAAGACGCTGGAAACCAAACCGAAATGCGGCTTTCTTATCCTAACCACATGGGACTGAGACCAAGCTCTATCCAGGTCATTTTATCACCTATAAAAATATCTACCACACCCATGTTTACGCGTAATCACTCCTCAGCCACCCACTCATCATCGTCCTTGGGGTTCTCCTTGGGGTCCGCGACCCCATCATCCAAGATGGAAATTATTTCGTCAAGGCGCTTCACCCAAAAATGGGTATGCTCATGCTCCTTCAAGGCTTTGTTGTGGTCATTGAGTAATAGGATGGTGACAGCGCATGCTAGGTGGCCTGCTGTCATGTCGTCAAGGCTGTCTCCGACCTATATATAGTAACCGCATTTGAGTTTTATGTTTCCTCAACTGATCCCAGAGGGTGATGCTGTTATATAGCAGGTGTGTGTTTTATAGTATAAAGGAGGGAAGGGGTGAGAGGAAAGGACGGCAATTGTTGAGGCGCAGTGTGAAGATTATATTTGCATAGTTTACGTACCATGATCAGATCTTCTGATTCGACCCCCCATTCTTGGGCTATATGTAAGATCCCCGCCGGATCTGGCTTTGGGAGTAAGTCTGGGGTATCGCGGGTTATGATTGGGAGAAATTCATGCGTTGGGAGGTGGGTTGTTAGAAGGTGGTTTACGGGTGCTCTGCGGGAGGGGTAAGTAAATAATATATCTGGCGGGGCAGGGAATGGATAGGATAATATTAATATCTTCAAATCTTGCACAGGGTCTTCGATGATTGTGTTGCATAATTTATTCAATGAACGAAGGTGAGGCTGGAAGGGAATGGCGGAGCCGGGATGTCAAGACACCTACTCGAAATTCCGTGTACATAACGCCCGTTTCAGTCCCTTTGATTCCAGATAATCCATCAACTCTAAAAGGCCAGGCTGAGGCACTTGCTTAATCATAGCTTCCCGCTCGATATCCCTGACTTTGGTGATAGCTGCGGTGCGGTCTTTTAGCGTTGGCAAGCTGCGGATGTGTCTGATGATATCAACGGATTTATCAATTCCTAACGCGGAGCTAGAATTGTGGCCTGTCAGTCGGAAAGCTTTGAGAATTTATGTTTTTTATTTTTAAAAAAGGGAATAAGACGGACATACCGCATCTCTTGGAACATATAGTTCTGTGGTAAACTGGTGCTGGTTAGTTTTGGTGGCATATATATATTCTTAGGAGTTTCCATATGGGGAGATTTGATCTCGAACGCCCACCTCGCACTCCTATCTTGGATTCTAGATGTACGGATAAAAAGGACAGGAACAATGGAAATGGGAATTTTTTTTTGTTAAGTACCATAATGTCCCATCGACATCAAACACAACACCCTTCAAAGTCGACTTTTTGCCCTCTTTACTTGCATCAGGCCGAAGCGGGGCAAACCTCCATGGGCGCAGAGATGAGCTGACTGTGGCAGACATGGCGCGGGAAAGGAGCATAAATTGAGAAAAGAGAGGCGAATAATTTCGTCTTCTGGAGGTAGAGAATATAGAGTATGTTAGGAAACAATGCTGATATTGGAATTTCTGCATCTATGGCGGGGGAATTGTACTAGAATTGATGAGCCGACGTTGATTGATAAGGAGTGGTTCCAGTCGCTAACTTAATACTAGTATTTATTTAACATTATTTAAGTCCCAATCAACCACTAGCCGAAACCTCAATAAATTACCCGCGCGTCGTTCTTTTTCCACAAACGCGTTCATGAAAATGTAAGAAGCAGCCAATATCACACTATCATCCAAACCATGGCGTCCCAGGAGGAGGTCCAGGAGGGTCCCTTAGCCCCAAAGTACCGATCTGCGAAGTCTCTACCTTTCGAACTGAGCCGGCACTGCAACATTTACTTCGAAGAAAAATTGTGTGAGCTTCCCCTGCCCCGCCTTAGTTAGGTCTCCCAATAGCAAGGGACTAATATAACAATCCGCGCCTTGTAGACCACCAAGCTCTCCATCTTCTCCTAAGCCTTCTCTCATCGAGTACTATCGCGTCCGGCCCTGCGTTCGTACCGACACCCCAACAACTTGCCGTCGCGGCTACTCTCGTCGTCCATCCATCCACCACAACTCTAGCGAAATCGCGAGAGAGTGCGCAGGCGGCCAACACTGCGTTACAACTTTTACGTCTTACCAATAAGCTGGTAGGACCGTTGGCCGCAAAATTCGATGTTGCATTTGCTTTTACACGTTTCGCTTCCTCGCGCCATGGGGGTTCGCGTCTCAGAGGTGGTGATAGTGAGGGCGCTAGCGGCGCATCTCTAGATTCGGACACGGCCCTTATGACCATGGAACTTGCACAACGTGGATCTCTCTGGTTTCGAGCTGAAGACTTCTGGTCTGCTGTTGGATGGGCCTTTAATTGTGCCGTTCTGCACCCCAAGCGATGGTCTAGATGGCGAGTCTGGTTGGAGTATATGTGTGACGTATTGGAAGATGATTGGGCCGAGAGAGAAAAATTGATCGATAGCTCAAGCAATGGGCCGTCAAGCCCGTCTACTCGTGATGCTCTCTGCCAGAGTCTAATTTTTAAGTATATCGCGGGCACGTCGGGAGTGTCTGGTCAGCATCGAAGAATCATTCGGGCCATATTCGCAGATGGGAGTCCCGGGTTGCTGAACGAGTTCAAGGAGGTGTTCCGCAACGAACTAAAGGATCCCGAAAAGGATAAGGATCATTTGAAAAGACGCGAGGCTGATGTGAACGTTGACGACGATGTATTTGGAGACTACCTAGCAAGGGACGAGGATGACGTTGATGAGGACAATGACGCCGCTTATATGACAAGGGAAACAAGGCCATCTCGCCCAAAACGATCGAGGACTACAGCATCAGCTCCATTCTCGAACTCAACCGAGGATCTTAATATGCATCCTTCGTACAAGTTGTCAGGTATTGCACATTCTGGTCAGATGACGCAGCTGGGTGACATATCATCTATTGCGCTTCGGCAGCGGCTTATGCAGATTTTGTCCCGAGTTTCAAATGCTCTCCCGGAGGATTACATGGCAGTGGAACACTTGTATCAGCTCTTCGTGGAATTTGTCCGTCCGCTACCCCTCCCCACATTTCAGCTGCTGGTATCATGTCCGATGTTGTCGAATTTTACCGATAACACGCGAAGTACTCTGTGCAAGATGATTCTTGAACTTTTACTACACCGGCCCCCTAATTCGGAACAGACGTACATCAACCAATCTAAACTAGAGACATATTATCTTCCGTATGCTGCTTACACAAATAACGCTATCGAAAATGCGAAAGTATCGATACTTCTGGAGACCTTGCTACTGTTATTAGCCTCGAATGGCATGTTACAAGTTCAGCCATCTTTACAAAACGCAATCGAAAAGGGAATTCTGGCTAGAGGTGATAAATCGCAGAGTGACGCCAAAAAGAACCCAGATAAAAAGAAGCTGGATGAAATTGGATGGGCTTGGCTGATTGCAAGCGGCGATCGAATAAACTACTTGGTGAACAAATTATTATCAACGGAAAAAGAGGAGCAAAGCGGTAATGAATAAACTGTGTCATTTTGCAAATTGGTATCTATGATCCTGATTTACAATCTTGGGGTCCGGTATTGAAACCACACATCTCAAGCCGGCAAATTGTATTTCCGACTTCTAAGTTCCTGAATATAGGCGGGCGGCGCTTTGTCCAAGGTTCTTCATTGGGCCGATGGAAACTTTTCCTCCAAATGTGCACGCTCTTCGCCTGAGATATCGAGGAAGGAAGGAAGAGCTGATATGCCTTCCCCCAAACTGCTAATAAGCTTCGATTGGGCTTTTTCCAACCGATCAAGGAAATCCCGCCAAGTTTCATCCCCGGCCGGTGATAGCTTCGTCGGCTTGTCGGCTTCTGCTTTCTGGTTGTGATGCGAGGCTCTGGCTTCCATCAGATCCATCAGGATCGTCCATTCCTCGCTTGTCAACCGGGAACGTACTGCTTGGCTTGGCAGATTGTTTTGCTGATTTCCGGCGTCCATGTTTGGGGCACCTATAACTTCCGTTGGCATTGAGGTGTCGGGTAGTCGCAGTTTCGCTTCGATGAGCAGCGCCCTATATAGATTTTTTTTGCCCCACGGAACAATCCAGCTTTCTATTTCCTTACCCGCGAAGGTTCTCTTCCATTGTGATAGGGTGATCTCCTCTCTGGCCTTGACCGCGTCTTGCACCTCCTCAAGCAATCTAAGGAGGTCGAATACGTTGCTCTTGGCAGCTTTATATATCTTCATCCGCAGCTCTTGAACTGTTTTAGGGTAATCGTATCTACCTCGAAGCCATCCATTGTCGGTTCCTCGCTTCATTTCTTCGAATCTCTGATCGTTGAAACGGACGCAGACTACTAGTGCGATTGGATTGAAGTATTCGGGTTCAAGCTGTGCTAAAGGGACATACGGGTCGTTGCCAGCTATCATGCTCCATTCCCACGACAGTTTCTCCTTAACAAGAGCGGCAAGGATTGCTCGTTTGCGCTCATTAAACAATCGTTGGAAACTTGTCGCTGAAAGGGGGAGGTATTGCAGCAAAGTCATGATGGTGGGAATATTTGTGAATGCGAGGATATGGATTTTTATGTCGGCTGGTAGCCTGCTGAGGCGACAGTTAGCCGCCACCTCGTCTTGGAACTCTCTATTTGTTAGCTGTGTTTTCCGCATCCTGGACTCCTTCAGTCTTTTGATCCTGTCGAATAATGGCATTTTACAAGGCTTTCGAAGATGGCAGAACTCTCTGTTAGAGATGAGCAAGCGTCAAGGGTTTTAGTTGTGTCGGCAGTCAGCCAAGGTGTGTAGGTAATTCGATACGTGCCTTAACGCTCAGGTTATAACGGCAGGAGTGGTAGGGAGACTGTTCGTTGCTACCACTCAGATGGTTAGCTGCTGGATGAAGAAGTACTGGGATTGAATCCCCCTGAAATGGAGGATGACCTTACCAGGTAGCTAGCTATATGTCAGTAGGAAAAAGAATTTCAGACTTAGAATATGTTGAATATAAAATCGCCTGGCGACGTGTTTTACCTAGGGGCATCGACCCGCATATAAATAATACATCATTCAAAGGCAACTATCGTGTCATTCGAAGTATTTGCAAGCGAAAACGCCCCTTTCTTTCTCTGAATCCCTCGCCGGTACGTGCCAGCTCCCATTGGTAACTAAACAACAAAGGGAAAAGTCCCCGGTACGCATGTTCTTTATCATCATTCCATTCCTCTCAGTTTGTACATGTAATTGAACCCCTCGACGTTAAATGAAACATACGGAGTAAGGTGGCGGCGATACAATTTTAAGTAACCATAGAATATTTTAGGCACCGCACATCCTTGTTCCTCTCGACCATTATCTACCCGGAATCTCGAGTCCCTTGATTTGCTCATGGGTTCAACCCACTCCAAAGCACTTGTCTTCTATACGAAGAACAGCCAGAGCCACACAGAGACCAGTTATTTACCCTAGTTCTTTCGAACTGCAAACATACTTGGGGTCCGGATACGGCCAGCGAACCATGCACTGGATTCACGCGAAGAAAGAATTTACAGAGCTGGGATCCTCCAAGAACACCTCTGATGACTGGAGACTCGAAAGTTGAGGAACTTCCCTGTTAAATAAAATGAAGAGCTACCCAGATCCCACTCGCTGAATTATTCCCTTTGTTAAGTTCAGAGGTAACTTGCGAGGATCATCCCCAAGCTCGCCAGTTTATTTTACGGTCAAAAGCAACCAACTCTTTGTGTAGCACAGAAGCAACGAGGCAGCTTTGATAATTTTGCCAACGACGGGGACAACAGTATCAGGCTGACCTTTTTTTCGCTTACAAATGGAGATCATGGCTATACCGAAGAGCTTGAACAAAATTTCATTATCTGATTTTCCCAAAATCCATGTCAATGAGAGCATACACATTTCACGAGCAAAAGCTCTGCAACGACCATGGACGTGGCTAAATTTCCCCAACTAGGAAGTTCTCCACCCGTTCTTGACTTTTACAGCTGCCATCAGAGAACTTTGTTGTCCTTTGTGATCATGTGGAGCTTGTTCTTTGACCGGATACAAGGAGAATATGAAAACGATCTCCTCTAGTGTCATTTCGTTTACTAATTTGAGAAATTTTTTGCCTGGTCAATCCAAGGATGCTTTTCAAATGGTGAGACAAGGTATCAAACACCGCCTGCAAGAAAGTATAAACGAACGGAATACTCAAGAGTAACATAACGCAGAAGCGGAATCAAACCTAGCAAATTAAACTGTGGTCAGTTAAGGCACCGCAAAGGAGTGATTCTTAGAGTATGGAAGCAGTGACAAAATCCCAAGGCCATTCTGAAAATAGTCGACAGAACACCTAACGTGTTGGGTCTTCAGGGAGGGAAGGGGGGGGGGGGGGGGGGGGGGTGGGGTGGGATTTGGAGGACATGAGATCAGGAGATACTATTCTACGCCATGTGGAATGAGACTTCATGGATCGAGGCCAACAATTGATAGCAGTTTTTCATATGTCTACAAGCATGGCAATGGAAAGTATTGCCGATTCGCACATGGCCTATGTGAACCATGAAATCCGGTATTTTGATCGCAAACCCAGCGCTCAGCGTCAGCGAGTAAAACCTCGCCTTCAAGTCCCAGAAGATGATCTTTTCGAGTTTCGAGTTAAACCTTTGACTACGGATTAAAAACCCGCGAGAATAGCTGAATCTAGACTCCTAAAGGGGCAGATTGCTCACATCATGCCTTGAGAGAATCAGACACCATGTTGGATATGATTGGCAGGTCGAAGCTGATCGAATATCTTTAATATCCGTCGAAATGGTGCGCTTGAGACTACCAAATACAATTTCTTAGACAAATTACCTTGCCTTGAAGCAGATGCCGGATCTGTCAGTTCAGAGAGTGCCCCAAGCCTTTCCCCATATTCCGAGGAACAAGACATGCACTAGAAAAATGCAACTACCGCCTGGGTTGATTGGGGACCTCTTTGGCGACCTTGGCCTCCTGGTCTAGAGAGTTTTTTTGAGAGGTCTATTTTTGAAGTTGAAGAAGGTGATGTCGACTGCTGCGGCATCGAGGACGCCATGGTTATAGTGTGCTGCCTTTTGAAGCAGTTTGTTTGAGAGTGCACTTACCAACCTGTGACCAGGTTAGTTTATGCTAAGCTAGGACTACGGTGCATAGATTAATCTTATATCATCCTAAAGGGTGCGGTAAGCTAGATCTCGATCAAATCCAATATACCCGACATGCGATGTTCCTATGTTCCTATGCTCTTATCATATTAAGCCCACCGTCACAGCACATGTCATCAACACACAGACTCCATCAAGGGCTTTCCTATTTCCCACAGGCGAAAGCCAACCCTTAGAAAGAAACGTGTTACAGTGGATATTGCCATCGGTATTAATAGTCCATATGAATTATGAATCCTGGTGCGTATTAAAGCGCATGCCACCAGTGGCGTTGTAGTGGAGGTACTGTCGACATTTGCAGATGTGACGTTACCAACAGCATGACTTCCATAGACTCTGTATATCATGGCACTCGGATCTGACGGATCATTGGCAACCGTTACAAACCGAAGAGCGATATGCGAGGCTATCTTGAGGGTTTAAGGCCATGGTAACGCGAATTGCTATTCTTCAGACCACCGGAATTTATCAAATGAAGTTTGCTAGCCTAATATAGACTTTAACTAGTAGCTTGCAGGCTCCTTATTCGCTATTAATAGACTGACCACATCCGCAACCTTGTCTGATCCTTACTCACAGTATACTGCGTAAAGCCACCAATGTGACGGCGATTGTATCAATAGGCCAGTATTTGAGATCCATGTGAAAAGTTGAGCAACTTGACTATTTCGCGTCAGGCCAGGACATATGCTCCGAAATAAAACCGGCAATCATGGGGTACAATTTTTGCTTGGTACACCTTCTAGCAGGAGTGTATTATGGATAAAACGGAAGTATCAACATAGAATGCACATATGATATCCTGACCTAAGGGGCATAAGTGGTGTTCAACGTGAAAATCAGGATGATACAGAAGAGAAGATGCAAATTTTAATTTTATATAACCCTCTATCGATATATATAATGGCATTTGAAATAAGTTCAAGAGGCAACGGATAATATGCGAAACGCTATATAATAGGAAGTGCGATCAATGGTAAACGCTATCCAATCCCTAGATATAATTCTAACCGGCTTCTTACTAATTTGGCGTCTCTGACACCCTGGCTTTTGTGCTGGCCCAAGCGTCGTACTGTGAGCTGTTGGGGTAATCGATATAGCCAACTGTAGATTTTGGGTTATAGAACGTACTTCGATTGTACGGAGTGAGGTCTATGTGATTTAGAATTCGGAAAGGTAGATCTGGGTTGGGGATAAAATATCGGCCGAATGCGATGGCGATGCGTGGGTCCTTATGATTCGCAATAGTTTCCGTAGCAGACTCGGGGGAGAACCCTCCTGCAAGAATTACTGCCCCAGAGTTTCCGAATGCATCAACGAGGAAATCTGTGCTCTCATGAGTTCCTTCAAACGATTGTGAACCGTTGATCCGGGATTCCACCACGTGCAAATACGCCAATCTTATCTTCGCTAGATTTTGAGCAAGGTGGGTGAACTGTGGCCTTGGGTCTGTCATTCCCATACCCTGAAACGGGCTCCACGGACTGACTCGATATGCAGTTTTCTCACTTCCAATGGCTGCTACGATTGCCGTAGCCACTTCTATACCGAATCTTGATCTATTCTCAATGCTTCCACCCCAACGGTCATTGCGGTTGTTACACGTATCCTGTAAGAACTGATCGCAAAGGTATCCGTTCGCTCCGTGAATTTCCACTCCGTCGAATCCAGCCTGGATAGCATTCTTGGCCGCTTGAACATAATCTTGGATGAACATTTGGATTCCCTTCTCATCTAGTGGCTCAGGAACGGGGTTTTTCTCGGAAATGGGTAGGTTACTGCTGGAGACCACTGGATAACCATCTGCAGCGAGGACTTGCGGGTTTGCTGCCCGACCCAAAGCCCACAATTGACAGAAGATAAAACAACCTTTGGCATGAACGGCATCGGTAACCTCTTTCCACGCTTTGATCTGCACATCGTTGTATATCCCAGGAACATTGTTGAAACCTCCCGCACGGGGGGAAATAAATGTGCCTTCCGTGATTAGCAACGTTCCTGGAATCGAAGCCCGTTGTGCATAATAATCCTTGACGAATGGAAGAGGAACATGGTTATCATCCGCGCGATATCTGGTTAATGGAGCCAAAACTATACGATGTTGCAAAGTAATGTTGCCGACCTGGATTGGGCTTTGGAGATTCACCATATTTGAAAATGAACGACGGTGGTCTTTTATGTCTGGAACCTGCTCCACCGCTTTTAACGCTGATGCATGTGTGCTCTACTTTATATAATAATGAGGTGATTATCAATCGATACCCGATTTCGGCAATACGAAACTTCCACAATAAAAGTTCCACCACAATATGACGATGGTCAATGCACCGATGTTGCAAGCTGGAAAATTTGAAAAAATTTCGGCAAAGTCCGAATATAACCGAGTTTCGGCTATCTTAGTCATATGTAGGCCGCATAGTTCTGGGGCGCCATGGAAAGGGTTGAAGTACCTGAAGTACCTGAATTATATAGAGTAAACAACCTTTGAGTGGATGTTGACGTCCGCAAAACAAACTCCCACATTATTGGTGGTTTATGGGTATGATACGGAGTACAGAGCGGTAGGAAGGCTGATATTTTCGGCTTTGTCTTTTGATTTCTGATAAATATCCATAATAAAGTCCTTACGTAGGTAGGGCTTTAATGTCACGTGGCTTATACCCGCCCGCCGTCTCTATTTTCCAGCACGGCATTCGGCAAAGCGGTGTGCATAATGCCGGATAGCGAGTTCTGGCTCCTGATTCAAGTTTCAAGCCGAACAGCCAGTTATGGCTTTCGTAGAACTGTAAAGAAATTATGCGGAAGAAGATCAGATGAGATGACAGGGAGCAAATTGCAACATTTGCAAGCAGGAATTCTCCCAAGCCCAAGGGGTTGAGGAGCGCAAGGTGATTTCCAAAAGAAAAAGAAAAAAGGAAAAAAAAACTGATCGAAGCTTCATGTTATGTGCAATATCTTCAGAGCGGAGAGCATGGAGAACCCATTCCAAACTAGCCTAAGAACATCTTGTCTCCAATTTCGCAGCAAACTGACATTCAATCAGGTGTAGGTAGTCAGTCATCTTGGGATGCAACGACAATCAAGTTTGTCGAAGGCCAGTTGGCATCATAACTGAAAATTTTTTAGCATCAGGATCATTAAACTAATCATGGCAGGAGAGGGAAAACATACGAACATTGTGAATATCCGGGACAGTATTAACTCTTAAGAGTAAAACTCATCTTACTACGCGCAATATATGGGTAGAAAGCCCTTCCCATCGCGAACTTCAAAGTGAGCATCCTGAAAAATTAAACAATGATTTAAAATTTCCTAGGAACGAAATAATAAATTGGTCGCGTAAATTTGATGGAATATATTGAAGCTGAAGAGCCGGGGTATTTGTACATACCCCGCATCTCGAGCTCCGCCCAGGCCTCATGGTGCTAGTGGGCATATTACGGATTACGTTCTCATCAGCTCGTCTTAGTGCTAGCTATGAATGATAATCTGGGGGTAGTTGAACATGGATGTGGGGATGAGCTAGAGATTTTCCACTAGTTAACCCCAGATTCTTAAGCTTATCGGGGATCCAAGTCCGCGGAACTCGGGGGTCTTCTGGCTTTTAGCGCCCTTTAGCAGCTGCGAGATGCCGGAACCCAACCTCAATAATCTATATTAATGTTCAACTTTGAGTAAGCAAAAATCATTCTTTTTGCAAGGAACGGGCGCTTTGGAACTGTAAATTGTTATTTCAACCAGCATAATATTAGTTTCCCGAAACCTTATTGTGTGGCCATTTTCTAGCAGAGCAACGGAAATATATATAGAGTACCCTCGAGGCATCTGAGGATTCACTGATGACTTCATCATGACATTTCCTAGAACCAAACCTGCAGAGATAAAAGGAAGAGGCTGGGTTCCCTTCCCAAGCTTAAAATGAGCAGCCAAGGAGGCGTCTAGAGAAGCAACATCTATCCCGGAATGGACGGCTAATAATCACACCACATTTTATCACGCTAGCGTAGCTTGGGCGGGTATGATGTTTCTGCTTTTTCAGTACCGTACCTAGATAGTTATCCCTTTCTTTCAACCTGAATCCGAACCAATCGAAGAAACTCTGTGATATCTCCGAAATTGTGGAGTGAGTGACACCAAATAGGAATGTTGTTTATCATCTAGGGACCACAACCGGCTCGCTGATGCCATTTATATATATATAGAGGGGGTAACATAGCGGTTGCCGGCAACTGGCGCAGCTATACATAGCGCAAGTTGTAAACAGCGAATGCAGCTTGTCACTTGATTCCTGTAAAGAGCCAGGCCCTTGCCCAACCGTCCTATTGGAGTGAATGCCCGAATGAGAAAATAGAGGTTATATGCTGTTGCGTCTAACTATGGGAAAGCATGTTGTCGTACGTAATAAAACCCTCGTTGTAAACTATAGGTTGAAGTGTATAACAGACGAACATACTAATCCGGGGTGCATCAAGATCTCCAGTTGAACTATTCTTGACGAAATAATCCTTTTCAGCTCTGTAAGGCGGATAGAGAGACGGTAAATTCGTTATTAACTGGAAGCTTGGTCCAACAACTCTTCGCTTTCATTTCCTTATGGATAATTGCCTTGGGATGCTGGCTCCGGAATATATCTCCTCATATTAGCCCGCTTTGAAGCGCTTTGAAGGAGCCCGGGACGGGTCGATCGGCATCCCACCCTGCCCCTCAGACCATGTATTTGCGGGGAAGCTCATGGGGCCTGCCTCCGCATTTCTAGTACACGGCTGGCCCTTAAGAACTCCACTTCGCATCCTTGATAATAGAGAGAAAACAGGCACTGACTCCAGGGTTCAAAAATTCACACAAAGCGGTAAACACAACAAACAAACCGAGTTTTCGATTCCGACATGGCCTCCCTTACAAAAATGAGATGTGGTACCAACCCACTCATTCAAGCCACTTATAAAATGGCACCACAAAGAGCAGTATCGCGATTGCCTAGGTGCCTTGCAGTAACTCCAACGACGCAGCCTGGTGTTAAGAGCCCAGGTAATAAACGGGAGGCTTCTTCGATATCAACAAAACAGCCGATAAACCTCAGTGCGTCGATCGCCTCAAAACTGTCGCTTGATGGAAAAGTGACAGTCATTACAGGTGAGGCTCAGCAAAGACTCCCTTAGCAGGCCTCTTTGAAAATATTAACATTCTCATAGGAGGCACCAGGGGGATTGGATTGGCGCTTGCCGAAGCAACGGCTGGCCTCGGCAGTGATGTCGCCCTTCTGGATATTATGGAGCCTCAGGTGGATATCAACAAACTCCAGAGCCAGTATGGGACTCGAATAAAATACTTCAAGTACGTTGGAACCCATATTATTTTATGGGCCCATAGTAAATACTGACAACTGCGATTGGACAGAGCGGATGTAACGCAAAAGGGAAGTTTGGAAAACGCATTTTCAGCAGCAGCGAAAGAATTTGGGCACATCGATAATTGGTAAGTATATGCCTGAGTCTCAAACTATGTAACTTTCGCTGATTGTTCTCCACATAGCGTTACCGCAGCGGGCCTCGCGTTGGACAAACCTTTCCTAGAATATGGGTGGGAAGAATCCCGACGCATTCTTGATATTAATGTGAGTTTATTCAAGATGGTGCCCCATTTACCATTTAGATAAGAAAGTGGCCTGGAAACAGGGAGTTAACCAATATAGGTTATTGGTTCATTCTTTTCTGCTCAGTTGGCAGCACGCCAAATGATGGAACAAGGCAGCGGCGGGTCTATCGTAATGATCGCATCCATGGCAGGTCATTGTGCCATACCGTCGCAGCGGGTTTCCATCTATGGTGCATCGAAAGCAGCAATCAAGTTGCTTGGAAAATCCCTAGGTGTTGAAATGGCACCACACAATATCCGGGTTAATACTCTCTCTCCAGGATACATTGCCGCTGAAATCACAGGGGAACTCACAGACCTTGAGGAGATTGTTAATCGGATTCCGCCGATGGGACGAATCGGCCAGCGGGATGATCTCACAATGGCAGTTGCGTACCTGTTGAGCGAAGGGGCTTCATACACCACTGGGGCAGACATAGCCGTCACTGGAGGCTTGCATAATGGTAGAATAGAACTCTGATCTCTTGAGAGGAGTATACTTGTGGCGAACGCTAGGTTTACTTGCTCTTTGGAGATTTGATTGCAGTGTGGATCGATAGTGCCCGGTGGAGATCGTGATTATACCATGTGAGGTTATATGTAACTAGAGTACAATAGGTAGAATACAATCCCACTCAGTTCTTCTATCAATCAAATAACCATTTCCTATGCAGTTACAAAGAGAAAGCAGCTGCAGTTTGTTAGCAACAAGGTCATAAGAACTTCATAATTCATTTCCAGAATAGCCCACAGACTAGAATGTAGGAGAAGTTGGGGGACAACTTCTCAAAACTCCTCAATTCAGTTCTCGCCTCGGTTATCCAAGACAGTGTACTCCACCTTCTTTTCAGTCTCAAGTTGTAAGGAGTAAATACGCGAGATGAAGCTTTTCAAGGCTCAAGGCTGGTTCCAACGTTCGACGCCAAGGCACTAGTCCAATTTCAATTAGACCAACCTCTCAATATATCCATGGATGCCCGTATCAACTTCCTACTAAACAACATACTACGTATAGCGATCATTGTGAACTTAATCTCATGCAAACTGTTGCAGAACAATGATGATATTCTGTTCGCAAGGGGCTCAGTGTGAATTGACACCCACAAGTTTTTTAAATTTTGGACCCTTATAACAAAGCTTCATAGTATTGACTCGATATGTAGTATGTATATAGGTCACTCCGCACTACCTTTCAATTTGCGGGCTAAACTTGAGAAGAAGAAATATGGAATGGTGTTTATGCTTCTGAAAAGTAGCATATGTTGGGCAGCCGCTATTACTCGTCCATCCATTTAGACAACCTCATCAACTGTCTTTCGGATATGTTTATCAAATTTTTAACTTCAGTGAATAATCCGGGAAATTCCCAAGTCTTTTAACTGCCTTAATTTCATTTCGCCAACCCCCTGTTCAACTTGAACAGAACGCCATATTTCATGTTACAGGATGGCCGCCACAAAAAAGATTGAATACCGAACGGTGACGTACATGTACTGTACATTAGGCGGTAACATGTAGTAGGAATGCACTGTTGTCCCTTGGAATATCAAACCTGTATCATTCTTGTTCACCTAAATTAGAAGAACTAGATAAAGTTAATAAAAGCCGCGAAACACATCATTGGTGACATAAAAAAGAGGTCAACTTAAGAGATGTATTAAATATCACAATAATTAAAAGTTCACCCAACAAGATGGATTGACTGTATGTGGTGACTCGGGAGACTTGACTTCCAAAAACAAAAATCCATTTGTTTTACCCCCTGAATATTAACGGATGGGTAGCAGAATTTAAAATCAAGTGGCCAGTTATCAACTTTTCTGTCCATTTTCAAATTCGCGGATAGCATGGAAGAAAACTATATAATCAAACTTACCTCAAGCAGATTGGCACGAATTGCGCCTGTACTTCTACATAAATTAATATTATTGAGCTACATCTATAACAAAAGTAGTGTGTACGTGCGATTTTCTCGCATCCAGTCAGGGAACAACTGTCGTGCTATGTAGTCATCTATCCATCTCTGTATCGCCAAATATCAAGTGAACAAAACTCTTTTCATCACAACCTTTTTTTCTTTCATGTGTCCAACCTTGGCTGCAAGTTTCCATACCCTAATCCGTGACATTGGGGTACTCTGTACGCCGTAAATCAGAGGGAAGACCGGGATACTTGCATATTGTGCCATGTAGTACTTTTTGAGCGGGACTATGCTATCAGGGGATTATAATGCCGTGATGAGCTAACAGGTGACAGAGTATGTTCTTATGCTCGATCCTTATACAAGTTAGCGATGTATGGCCTTGAGATTGGAAAGTCCGTTCGTTTGTTCATTGTCTTTTATTTTATTTTTTGATTTATGTACATGTACGCACACTAACCATCATTGCCCACTATACAAAGTCAGTCGGTTCTATAATCGAGCCGCGAAACGGACAGCAGGAAAGGTCGCGTGGAGAGGAAAAGTAAATACATGAAGGCAGGGTTGGTTATATTTTGAAATCAAAGAACGGGCAAAGGATATGTAGAATACTTTTTCTAGTTCAACTAGCATTTGTTGTGGTGCTAGTTAGAATGTACTCGAGCAAGGGGGATCAGATTGAAGGGGAAAAAAAAGGTGAACATTTTTACATGAACATTTTACATGAAGTCATTTTCGGAAAATCTCTGCGAACAGCGTCAAGGAAAGGGGAGAAGAGAAGAAATAGCCGGGCGATGGGGGTAATCAGCTAAGATCTGCAGAAAACAACTAAAACAATAAAGTAATAAAATAGTGGACAAACACGATGGCGTATATTGCTGGGGAAATCGAAATCGTATAACACTCAATAAATTCACAGCGTTTAGGAGTTGGCCGCTAAGGTGGTGGGCGTGGTCCAATAATTTGTCTCCTAGCACCACCGAAAAGTCCAGGCCCACCCCTATTCTGGTTATCTCCGCCCATAAAACCATATTGGTTCACGTCCCACCCACCCTCCCCCGGTGCCGCACCCGCCGTATTAACCCCTCGTTTCACGGCTTCCTTTGTTTGATTCTGGCTCTCTTCCCATTCGCGCTGTCGTTCGCGTTCCCGTTCCATTTCGCGCTCAAGTAGCGATTTGGAGGCCCAGCCTCCAGCTCGAGTCTTCTGAGTTGAAGCGGTACGCCTGGCATTCTCATCGTCAACTTCTAAAGTTGATGATAGTTCAGGGGGGCGGTGGGAAGCCGGGCGTGCAGGTTCAGGAGCCGGGTTTTTAGCTAAGAAACGATCGGTGCGACTTTTATTAGTGTAACTCGCGGGATCGGGTAGCGGGCGAGATGGCGGTGACGGATTCATATTTTTAGGTAGTTTTGCCGGTGGTTCAGGGAGGGATCGCGGAGGCAGAGAGGGTGGAGTAGGCTCGCTAGTAGGAGCACTACCCTGGAGGGACTGCCATTCGGATCTAAGTAGCTTGCGCTCCTCCGCTAGGGAAGATGCATCGTAGCTTGGCTTTACCGGGGTGGGGCGTGGGCGGCTACGGCTCCGGGACCGGTTCTTCCGCGGCTCAACCACTGCTTGGTGCGTCTCGCGCGATCGAGCGAGTTCCTCTCGCTCACGCTCGTACTGACGCTCTCTCTCCTTGGCAAGCTCAAGTTGCCGCTCCAGATCTTTTATGCGTTCACTTTCACCAGATGCAGTAGTGTGCGTCGTGGCCTGAGACGCTTGATACTGACTGAGAAATTGGCCGTTCAACCGGGCGTTACCGAGCTCCTTTTTCCTTAGTCGTTCCTTTTCTAGGCGTTCTTCTACCTCTTTCTCCTCCAGGCTTCGATGATGATCTTCTTCCTCCCATTTGCGTTGCTGCTCTGCCCATCGTTTCTTCTCTTCTTCCGCGTTCTTTCGCTCTTTCTCCCTTAGTTGCAGAGTTTTCTCCTGCCATCTGCGTTCCTCTTCAGCCCTGGCACGCGTTTCTTCTGCTTCAAGCTCTGCTCGTCGTTGGCGCTCCTGGTCTTCTCGCTGCAGCCTTAACTTCTCTTCTTCAGCTTCTCTTTCTCGCCTCTTCCTCTCTTTCTCCGCTAGGCTAGGTACCTCTGGCGCGGTACTTGTGATTTGCCGCCTAGCGCCAAATGATATTCCAAGGTTGCCCTGGTTTGCGCCTCCCATGTATCCATATTGATGTATATTCCACGCTGGTGTGGTCGTGCTTTCCTCCTCTTTATTGGCCCAGGCACTAACGGTATGTTTCGGTGATGCGGGATTAGAGTAGGCTTTCGAGGGGCTGCTTTGTCCAGAAGTTGAAATCTTTCCCATGGGGTTAAACGTGGCCGAGCGGGATTCACTAGAGTTACTAGCACCTCTACCTCGAGCGTAAGATGGTGGTCCGAGACTAGCACCTTGGCTAGACCCAGTGAGTTGAGGGCTCATTGCGTCGCCCTTATTCTTAATGCCAATCGCCCGCGGAAACTTCCCCGGTTGAAGCACATTGGCTCTCCTGCTAAAGGAGCGTATACATTGTAGCACTTGTGCGGGATCCTTCGATTCGTAGAGATCGACAGTAAGAAAAACGTCATGTGGTTGGAGACTCAGAGGCGCGACTTGGCATGCACGGAGGAAATGCGATATGTTCTCCATTTGAACGAAGGGCATGGTGGAGTCTCTGTATTTGACGCCCGGAGAAACGACGAGGTTAACAAGCCTTTGGTAGTTTTGTTAATAAGAAGTCCACGTAAATCATGCAAAATTCAGATACACATAGCCAACTTACCGACAAAGAATCACTCCACTCTTCAGCAACTCTAATAGATCTCCCTTGGGTAACTTCTCATGGAGTACCTCCTCAATCCACTCCCGTATTTCATTCGCTGCCTGCGGTGTATATCGGGAGAGCCGCAGACTCCGAAGATCTTTATCTAACGACGAAACAGATGCCATGATGAAACCTAGGGATTTTCGTTGTGTGGAAGGATATCGAGACGAGAATTGGGTGGATAGTTCGATCAGGTATTACGGCGGTATTAATATTTAGGAGAAGCGCAGCGGGTTCCTAGCGCATAGACATCCCAGGCGGTAGAAATTGGGCGATGCGAGGTTATATCATATGAAGCAAAAGACACTAGATTCGTAGATCGTAGATGACTGGCTGTACTTTTGCGCGCTGGGCATTCGTGCGTTGTCCATTGATTGGGAGTCGGAGGGGTGTTGGGGGACTTTAAGGATGAATGAATGACGACGAGCTGACTGCGGCGACTTCAACCTTATTGTCAGCACACGCTAGTTAAATATTTGCGGCGAACACCCAAACGCTTCACTAGATTCCTACCACTTCTTTCACAACCATGCCACGAGAACAATACAGGGGGTCTATAGGAGTGCTCTAGGGCTAGAATATGTATGTTTCGCCCGTACCATAAATATGAGCCCTATAAATAGTCTTTGGTTCAAGTGGAAAAGCCTGAAGCTTCCCTGGCGCAGGACCTTTCTTGCTGGTAAGTTTAAAGACACAACTCCGTCATTGATGTTTGATGTTTCCATCCATGGACGTATCTTGGTGACTGTTTTATTGGGGTATAAAGAACTCTTCTGACAATTTACAGGAAAGGACCTGGCTGGAAACACTTTCTGGGAATTTAAGGACGCTCCCAATGCCAAGCGACTCCGGCGCATCGTGAAGTACGACCCGAAAACACATCTTGCCGATGTGAAGGTTTCCCGTAAGTCAGTTGTCATATAGCATCTATCTCCTACAGATACTCCGCTAACAATAATGGTATCCGTAGCACAATGGCACCAGTGGCTTCGATATACTCGACAGGAGCCGCCAACCATACAGGAACAGCAAAATGAACTTCTCCGGCAAGAACGCATGAAATATCTCGCCAAACTCGCAGATGAGCGATGGGCTAGCAAGCCATCATTCCTCGACAGGCCTCAGGGACAGCCGCCAACCTCCGCGACGCAACCCTCTCACGAACTTCATTCTCCCCCAGCCGCCCAACCTGACAATCCGGAAGGCGTACACAATGCGACTGCTAAAGAGGCGGAACTTAAAGACCAAGGCAAAACGAAGAAATCCCCCTGGGCTCGAGAAACCGGCGGGCCAAGTGAGAAATGGCAACCTGAATCGTGGATCCAAACTCCGAAGGGCAGATAGACTTAAGGAATTTGGTTGGGATCTCAAGCTAACTTGGGCTTCCGTCAACGGTTGGGCTGGAGAAGCCATGTTTTCAAACCCGACTTTCTCCATTGCAATGGCGACGATTACATTGCATCATATTACGGTTCAGACAAACATTGTGGGTGCCTAAAGTTATATTTTGCCCAAGTCCAACACTATTTTTCGTCAGGCACCCACCCTTCACCGGAATCTTTGTACAGTACATTGGGTGGCGATCTTTGGAACACATGTAAACGATAGGCCGGGATCTTTATACGATCCCATATCTTGGAAAAGTAGTAGAGGTAGGATATTAAGAAGGATGAGTCAAATTCGACGCAACCTGCGCTTTTTTTCGATGTCAGATTGGTGACTTTTGTTGCTGGCATTAAAAAACATGGTGTTGGGCCGAATCATCTACCCTTCACTTTGAGCATCTATTAAAATGCTCATTATCCGGTACATTATTATATTAATGAAATCAGCAATTGCTTTAGTCTTTGCTGTAGGTATCACCAAAATGTTCGAGAATCCGGGCGATTTCTTCTTATGTACCAAACCAATCCGTCTTCATTCAGTGCCGGATATATACTGTGCATTATAAAATAGATAGTGGTTCAATTGATATGCAAGAATATCAGGTATGCAGGATCTACCAGAGACAAGTAATCATATATGCACCCCCCCCCTCCCCCACAAGCATTAAAAATAGCTATATTTTTCGCTTCGCTTATTTATTTATTGTAACTCGGAAATTTTTGTGCAGCATGTTACTATATACTCTTAACTTGAGAACAGCAGCCGTAAAAGCAACAGTAACAATACCAATAATAACACATGCACGTAATATATTAGCACCAACTCAATGTAGAGATATAGGTGCATTTTTCAACAGGGATACACAGGTTGGGCACCATGCCTTCCCGAATGCTCGAACCAATGTCACTACATGATGCACGGATCTACATAACATAACGTACTGTACTCCGCACATGCTCAAAATCGTAGTACGCCTTGGGAAATGGAAGGGAAGGGGAGGGAAACAGTTATATGTATCGGAATATTTATCATGTACATGTACATAATGTATTCCAAACGTCGAGTCGGAAGTGGTTCCCAAACTAACAATACGTTGTTATGTGTAGTTACAACTATAGTTACTTGTTTCAATAGTGCATGAGGTTATGTATGTAACATGAGGAGAAAGGGAAGAAAGGGGGCAAAGTGAGAGAGAGAGAAAGAAAGAAAGAAAGAAAGAAAGAAAGCAATTGATAATAATAATTGATTTGAGTTAGTTGTTGGCTTACTTAACTTTGTATTTTATTATGTCGTTGATTCACCTATTACGGTCTTTTTAAATTGCACAGTTGGATAATAGAGATATCACTAAGTAGCTGTTGTACGAGCCATAATGATACCTGTGTGGGTAAAGAAAATTAAGAGCAAACCAGCCACTAGAGAGGCGACGAGGCAAGCAAGAAAGGGATATATTGATAAACGCCGTGGGTCCAATTATTTGCAATATAAAACCTCCTTTTACAACAGAAACCAAAAGCAAATGGTAACCAGATATCAACCTACCTAAGTAAAGTAGAAGCGACTGAGAATAACAAAAAGAGAAAAAGGATAGCAAAAAGAATTTATCTCTCATCCCTCTATTATATAAACTAGTTTCGTCTATACATCTCCGCCTTCATGTGCACATAACCATAATAATAAATCGTAGAGAGGGCCGGTGGTTGGGTGGTATAATCTTCTCCCTCTTACATCTTAATCTTCAGCAGAAAACTGCTTCAAATGCTTCAACGTCGCCACCAGCTCTCCTAACTGCCAGCAAAGCTGCCTCACTGAGTTTCCGCCGTTTTTCACGTGCCTCCTGCTCTCTCCTAGCTTTGGTCTTCGAGCTTCCGCTTGGTGCCACGCCAGTTAAGAGCTTTTGGCTATCCTCAGGGGTAAAGTTCACAAAAGAGACACTCATTGGACGTTTGGCGGTTGGGTTTGGAGTGTTGTTCGGAGTTATAGGTGCCCCTTTAATACCCCTTAGGGAATTCGTGGAAAGACTGGAGGCTTTGCGGATATGACTTCTGCGTCGGTGTTGCTGTTGGTTGTGCGAACGTATTTCTGGCTTTGGTTTTGGTAGTCGGTGGGTTGGGTTGGTGGATGTTGATCGAAGGGGTAGGCCTGGGGGTTTGATGTTGGTTGGAGAAACCGGGTGGCTATGAGGTGGTGGTGCGTATTGTCGTTGGTTCGGGTCCCCTAATGGTGAAGTTCGCGTGATAGTATCTCGTGCCGGCGCGAGAGGAGTAAATGGTGTACGAGACATATGTTCCGGACAAGATACTGCAGAGGCGGAAAGTGGAGGCTCCCCTACTGATCCCATATCTGGAGGTTGCCTTAGCTGCATCATCATGCGGATGTTAGCTTGCAATATGCGCGCCTGGTGGGTTGGTGGCCTTTGGGGTGTTGGCGCCGTGACCATGGGTTGGTAGGGGCTCTGAGAGTAAGTTTGCAAGTCCCTGTTTGTGACTGCTGATGGCTGCCACCAATTTTGGTTATCGGGCGTTTGAAGGTCTGGCGTGGAGTAATGGTAGGAGGGCGCATCAATGGATTCGTTATTCCATGGAGACATAGACGACGGTTCCGATGGTTGGGAGCGTAAGATATGATGGCTGGGTGGGGAACGACTAGGGCTGGTTGATGTTGTTGATCTCTGGTGATCGACGTAAATCTGCCTGATCCCTTGATCTGTACAAGGCGCTGAAATTGGCGTGGTTTGCGAGTGGTTGCCCATGTTAGGCTGCTCATAGGTAGATTCCGCGCTGACGTGATCGTTCTGCAATCCATTGTCCTGCCCAGTCAATCGTGACATGTTGTCGAGTTGCCCTAGCCTCAATGATGATGATGTTGGAGGGAGAGGCGCACGATAATCGTGAGCTTGGATGCTGAAGCCCTGAAAGCGGTTTGGCCACAAACCCTGGTAGGCCATTGCAAGGCTTGCGTGCCCTGAGGAGTGCATCAAGTCCAGGTGTGAGCCGTGTTTTCGAATCGATCCTCTGAAGTTATTTAATTCATGATGACGAACTTCACTGGGTGACGAGGGACTGTTCTTGTATACGTCGTGGAGAGGCGAAGATGGCGAAGATGTATATAGACTGGGATCCTTGTGATCCTGAAACATAACCGTCAGGTCAGAACCAGGATCTCCGAATTCTGAATAGCTATGACTGGAGCTAAAATTCTGTTTATCATCTATCGCTAACGTTTGGTCTGGATGAAAGGATAACAGGCCATTGCGCAGATTACGAGTCTGCAACTCGCCACCTGCTTTACAGGGTGTTCCTGCATCAAAGAGGGTGTTGACACCACCCGAAAAGGGTGCTTCTTGTGCCTCTTTGTCGGTAACATCATGCAGAGGGTGCATATTAATGTGCTGAGTAAACATAGCACGCAGCAAATGATTTCTGGACCAGAAAAAATTAGCAGGGGCTTTGTCGACCGTTTTCATCAGATTTTCCGCCTATTTGACATGATAATTAGCTATGAGGGCGGGGCAGAGAAGGCACCTTTATATTTTTCAAGAAGAGGGGGGAGGAAATCATATGCTCAGCAGTAAGGACACGAGTATTTCCCCCGCAAGTGGTGTGTCTACCGGCTATGACAAAGGATCCTCACAGGTACTTGGAAATTCTGAGGGGAGAATAACGCTTATAGAGCAGAGAGTAAAACAAACAAAGCAGAAAAGGCAACAGGGCTAAAGACGAATGTTTGGAAAAAGTCAAATCAGGCTTCCAAATAAAAATTCAAGGGTCTTCTCACTTTAAGTATGACAGTGCGCTTTTCGTTTGAGGGGGCAGATGGATTTTCGTTATTTTTGAAAAAGAAAAAGAAAGGGCGGAGGAAAAGGGGGTGCGGTTTTTATGATCCAAGAAGTTAAGAATTGACAGAAATGATTTACCATCAGAATATTTGATGGTCAGACATCCATCGTCGCTGTGACACTGTGGACCTGGCATTTTGCTTAGCCCGTGAGAGAAATATTTTTGAGCATGCTAGAAAACACTTGCAGTAGAATCGAGACCCCGAAGCAAGGCTAATACCGTGGATTAAAAAAAGCCGTTAGGGTTTGAAGCATTGAAGACAAAGGAAATGGAGTCTGTCAGGACTAAAATTAAAAATAAAAAAAACAAAGCCCCCTAAACAAAACCTTATCTCAGATCTCCTAATATCATGGGTAGTAATGTCTATAGAACGTAAGGAAAAACGCACATACTTATCATCGAAAAGGAGCTACCACAGTCGTACAGGATGGGGTCCAAATAAGAATAATACAATCCTTATGCAGCCTCAAAAATCCCCGAACATGTTCCAGAATTAGTACGTCTTGGTTGAAACTGCGATATATCCAACGGCCACTGGCTTATACACCGCAGATAGGCAAATGGCACCTGTAATGCAAAGGTAATTGAACCAATATGAGGTAATTGTTGATAGGAACTAATGTCTGGTTACAGCGACGGGGGTAGAGATAAACTTCCAGAAAACTCGTCTGGTCATGGATATGATTTGCGGAGGGAATTATTATGATGCATAATAAAACGCCCAAATGACCTCGCTCTTCTCCACAGGAAAGGCACAAAACATGGAACAATTCCAGGCTAATGGTGCCTGATCAATCGTACCTACGCGGGCGTTAGATCTGGAAATTGTTTTCGCTTCTTAGGATCTTGCGGCCCAAAGTGGCTTCTGCGTAGGATCCTTGTCCGTAAACGAACGGGTGCAAGTAAGTAGTATAAAATCTGTTTAAGCATTCACGCTGTACACGCCGTCCACGTTCACGCGGCTAGAAGCGCTGCAATGAGGATAGAAGCACGTTTTGTGGAGTCCATGGCTGCAGGCTCATGGTTGAAGGACGCACTTCAAATCCATGATTTGGGGCAATTCCACGTTTTTGGCACAAGCGCCATTCATTTACGGGGTAATGAGGTGCTATCCAGTTCAATAATAATCGACAAAGACTGTCAAGATTCGCCGCTACGTCGATCCTTTGTCTCAATGACCAGGGCACGAACGAGGCGTAGACGATCTCTTCCAGGGCAGGGCGGAAAATAAAATTTCGAGTACATAGTACCTTTATAGCGTATGTACTTGGAAATGAATAGACCATCCAAACCCAAAAGCACAAGCCATCCTGATCAGGCCTTTTTAAATAAATAAAAAGCATGCAGGGACGTCGTTGGGCTTGATACTGGGAAGAGGGGACATATCCCCGAGCACGAGGAGCCAACCATGGCTAGGATGCGGCCCTTCTCGACCAACAATGGTACCACACAACTGGTAAGGAAAACTTGATTATGATGTCAGCTGCGTTCTGGCGATATTAGTACGGACTCGGAGACAGGCGGTAAGAATAGGAATTATAATAATAGCGTTTTTGCGTGTTGGTCTTTGTGAGGGTTAGAACAACTTGAGGTTGGGGCGTCGTCTTTGTTCTCGACGATTATGTAATCTAGTCACCATCCCCACCCGGAACCCGGCCCCCGCCCCCGCCATTTCCGACACACCTCAAACATTCAGATCGCTATCCAATTCCGGGCTATATACTCTGTACTCCGAATATAGTTCTCTTGCCCATCTCCACTACATGTACAGGTACATTGTGCATACACTTTCATTCCGCCGCTATAAATGGACGTGCTGCAAAACCCCATGCCCTGCCCTCCCTGCGTAAGCCCATGTATGCTCAGGCCAAGTGCATCTATGCAATTTAGGGCCGCGTTGCATTGTGGCAATACAGACACAGTGCGCCAAAACCAACCAGTTAGATTCAACATCATTAAGAATAAAAAGCTATTCCCTGTAGCTTTCTCTGTACGCCTTAGAGAGTAATATCCAAACAGTAGAAACCTCCAATGCCAATTAAAAAGAGCCAGGGAACTCATACTGCGTATGTATATATATATATTGCAGCGCTCAGGCAGGGTAATAATACTCATTTTAAAATCTATAAAAAAATTTAATATATATGCATATATTAAATCGCAGCAACTATCAATAAAGTCCGTGAAATGTTTTAGCCACAAAGGATTTGCTCAAGAGGGCAGCAACAAATCCATTCACAAATATCGATAATATTTCCAGGGTACCATATACATACCTAGGTACCTACACTTCTCTAATTTTAACGTCAACAATGCTGCTATGCCATTTCATATCAAAGGCATAGCGGAAAGGCCAAAAAAAGACATCCTATTCAATCACTATCTACTCTGTAACCAGGTCAGATTTACCCAGATATTGATATTTAGATCAAAAGGATCTCAACGCACCAGGTCAAATAACTGCGTAACAATATAACATGCGCCCAATACATAGTTATACGAAGGAAAATTTCACTTTCGAATTACTAAGTTATCCCTTTGCCAATAAAAAATAAAAAAGGAGTGTAGAATGACGTCAAATCAGGCACGAAAATTTATTCAAATACGCGTAAATTACGCAGAAATTAAAACTCGGCCAAAATCTGTTGGAGAATCCCAACCCATGTATTTTAAAAATGGTAAGATTATTGTATTATTTGTCATTTGGTGCCTAAATCTCAGCGAACATCGTCACATCGGCCGGTCCACATCGCAAGCAACATCAAAAACCATGGCCATATAAGCCCCCGCTCCTCTCCAAACAATCGTTAATAGACTCCGCTGCATTTTTACGCTGTCGACCACTCCATATAGATCTCATCTGCCTATATCAACCTGCGAACCGCCCCCGTACGCTGATCCTGACTTCGAGCCTCAATCTCGATATTTCCATCGCGCCCATCCGAACGTTAAACTCAGTTACCGGGAAGAATCCGTGCGCTTGTGACCCTGAACTATCTACTCTCTGGAAAGATATCTCTGTGGATCGCTGTTTTTAAAGAGCATAGTGAATGGCGACGGCTTGTATCTTCACAGATAACCTAGACAACACTATACCTTCTCCCATTCCCATTTCAGGAAGAGGCCCAGAGCTGCCCATCAAAGGCCATTGTGATACCAAACTCAAAATAATTGCCGCTGGATGAAAGAAAGAAATATATAAATATCGTTTCTTTCAGGAGTCAAAGCCCATTGGCTCTTATCAAAGTCAGCATTCTGCCTCTCTTGAAGACATTTCAACATTTTCAAATCTCAGCCACATTTCATATTTAATCAAGTTAAGAGATACCCTTCAAAATAATGCAAATGGATATGCACTGCAACTTGACCTTGTCTGGTCCAGTTGCCTTGCAATGAATCTTGCTGTGTTATCAGTTTACAAAAAAAAATGTCTTCTCAACACGTTGGGGGAAGTCCCCACCGGCATCATTCATTCACCTTCTTAAATTTCTGATAGACTTCACATATCCCCAGCCGCTCTTTTTCTCAAAGCACCCCTCACCTGTTTGTTATATCAGTCTCATTCCACATAGTATCATCCTTTTATTTGTATAGCTGTTTGGCATTATATATCATTGCTGTGCCATCCGTCCTTTCGTTTCTGCTGCTCTTCTTTTGTTACTATCGCAAGTCGCGATTTAGACGCTTTATATTACAGGGGGAAGAGAAGCAAGACGCGAGTTTCCAGCCAGAGTATTCCTTGTTCAAACCGGAAAGTTACCAAGCCCCTTATCGCAACCCCTCTATCGCTTCGCTATCGAATATGGCCAATCTTCGAGGCAAGCAGACATTTACTAAGATCGTGGCTGCCCCTATCTCTCCCGCGACTGTCATTCAATGCACTTCCGAAATCATGTTCCAATCCACAGATTGGATGACGTCTTCCGCAACCCACAAAACGCAGCAGCATGTCTATGGAGGTGCTCATTTACTTGATACCGTCGATGTCAAGGCGTTGCTTCCCGCTGATCGCACGCGTGGAGTCCTCGTTCACGTCGAATCCTCGACTTATGAGACCTCTTCAGCGTCCGAAAGCCCGGCCCTATCCTCTCCAGTATCCGAAATGCTTGATATTGATACTTCATTGTCATCATTTTGCTCATCTCAAAAGCCAGTCACCAACCTCAAATCAATCCTAAAAACCCGGATAGAACCACGAAGCCCACAAAGCTTTAATACAATGGAATTTGACTCTGAAGATAACATAGAGTATGATGCTGATTCTGACATGGACGAGGATGACGGGGAGGAGGATGATGATGAAACTGGAGCCAATGACTCTGATTGGTCTGATGAATATGATGATAATGAATGTAAGATGAGTACCAAAAGCGATTGTCCAAGACTTGAAAAACTGCTAACAGCATTTCTATGAACGCAGATTCGGACGAGGAAGGTTCCTTCGTTTGTTTTGTCAATTCAGTTCGCTTCAGCGCCAAGGACGATATCTGCATCATCCCTAGCATAGATGAAACTGGGGACGACCGTGCAGAACCTGAAATGACGTTCCACGAACAGGCCCATCGTATGCAAGGCTCGAAACGCGTACCCTTCGAGCCATACACCGTCAATAGAAAGGACTACGACCCTAATGAACATAGCCCTGACGTTATCGATCTTGACAAGCAGCTTTTCATGGCTTATGTCAACGGTATCCGTAACATGAATGCTGAGGACTACCAGCCAATTGTCCTTTCTCGCACTCTGAACGCTGCTCCATGCGATATTGATGTTCTCCCCGCCACGGAACACCAAGTGAACGCATATCTTGACCGCGTCGTGGATTCACTTCTCGGGTTCTTCCCATATCTATTTGGGAAAGATGAATATAACCGCTTACTAGACGTCGCCGAAGACGTTACTTCGTTTGATGATTACAACAATGTCCTTTATAAACCAGATTCGGGACTATTCCAGCAAGCAATTACACGCCAATTAGAGAGAAAGCTGGCTGATACCCTCGTCATCATTGAAAACGATATTCTCGACTGGGTTGCTGGAGAACTCGTCGAGCCCCTGGGACGCCACGCATCGTTCCGCTGGGGATAGCATCGTGGATTCTGGTGGAGATAAAACCCGTTTTCTTTGCTATTCCCATTCCGTCGTTTTTTGCGCCTTCGTCTTTATCTTTCTCCTTTTTCTCTTCGCTCGGTTCTTTGCCATATTTTCCTGGTTGTGTGCTTTCCAAATTTCTTCTTTCTTTTCCATTATTTCATGTAGGGGTGTTGTTTCAAGGGAGGAGCCGAAAAAAAAGAGATGGATACATACTACGTTCAAAGGATAGACAGAACCCCAAAGAGAGTTTCCGGGGCTTAACGATTAAAAGTTATATTACACATTAGAATGTTGCTTTTCAACCTTCCTTCACACTACGAGAAGACTGTCACTGCCAGCCTCGCGTCATATTTTCGGGCATTTTCCTGTTAGTTCGCACTTTTATCTAAATGTAGATGAAATTTGTTTAGACTATTTTTTCCGTGTCAAATTAACTACTCCCATCAACCTGGGTTATTTTAAAAGCTACTAAACCTTCATCATTCTTAAGAATAAACTAACCTTACTGAATTACAAACGCCAGCAGTCAAAGTCCAACTCAACTTCCTCAACCACCTAACTATACCCAAGGATAAGTCTCAGCTCGCATCTTCCACTCATCGATCACGTACATGTACAGTACATACATCCTTGTCTGTTAACGTACCCTGGAGAACAGACTCAAGTAGACGGTAGGATTACGCAATTCCACACTGCACAAAAAATCATACATATTGACGGACAGAGCAGCTTCTCCGATGCATGTTATTTATGTACTGTACAGTACGTCCGTAGGATCAACCAACTGTTCGACTAGCGCGCCTGGGGGTTTGAGAGTTATCAAATAACAAAGGAACTGAATATGCAGTGGCAGAAAATGCACGATATATCTTCAGAGAAACCCACGTGGAAAATAAAGGGACGTTGCAAGGGTTACAAGTTACAAGGACCATTTGCTTCAATGCATACTTGTTTCCGACAAGGAGACCCATGGCCTTCCTCATTTTTGTGTAGATGAATCTGTCAGAATGAGGATTTGAACAATAATCAAAGAAACGGGCGGGGAGAGATGAATGAAAAAGGTGGGGGGAGAAGGAAGGCAGATAGATAATGCATAAAGACATGTTTCAACCAAGTTTGGCTGGGCTCAAGTCATGCGGGACCATTCTTTGGTGGGGGTTTTTTTTTCCACCACGTTTATTCTTCTTTCTATATCATAAATATGGGTTTTGGCCCCCAAGTTACCGCTGCTGGAAAATTATACCTGGCTCCAGCCCCATTTCTGGTGAACGGCGATTGATTGAACCATTGACTTTCTGTAACAATGAAGACTTTTTACTACTGGGCTAAAAAGGACATGCTTGATACCATGAGTTTCTCAGTTCAATTTTTTAACACCTTGGTTGTCTACCACTTTCTCACAAGCTGATATCTCTTGGACCTGCTTAGCCTCATGCGAAGGCTAAGATAGACGTCAAAGGTGGTTCCTCTCGGGGTTCAGAAATGGTGGCGCAATTTGGCAGAAGATGTCGTCCGTCGGGGGCCAAATCTCAAAATACTCGCGGGTGCTGGGGTGATCAAGGACATGCATTTGCCCAAATCCGTTCATCCAAAACATTTCGTCTTTTTAACATCCATGGGCCCGATTGCTGTCTTTGTCAGGAACTGGCCCCCCTGAGTTGTGGCTTCTTTTTTCTTTGCTCCTTTCATTTATGACTGGAGTTACCTTGTTCTCTACGGAGTACTTGCGGTGCAAACCTGGTCATGTCAAAGTATCCTTAAATCCTATACAGATTTATTGCGCGTCCTCTCGGCGACCATGGCTAATTCGATCTACGTGGACGGACAAGGCTTGCTATGCATGATGCGAGAGTGGAGTCAGAAACCCTATTTGTCACACAAGACAGCTCTTAACGTTGCTCTTTCTGATGTCTTTCACAACCTGCACAGGTTCATTCTGGACCTATCTGCGGCAGTCCTTATTCATCATTCGTCCTATCTCTTCCATCACCCCCAACCCCGCGATTTTTGAGTTTTCGAACCGTCATTTCTTGGCCTGTACCGTCTAATTTGAACTCCGTTGTTTTCGAAGAAAATGAAGGGAATACCTACGTACCATACTATTCCGGCCCATGTTGTATAGTCAACAACCCCCTGGGGAGAAGTATATCCGCGGCGGGACACAGGCCAAAACGGGTAGCTAGGCATTACATCAACGGATGTAGGTACTAGCCTGCTAGTTATCTGTTTCAGCTCTGCTATGTAGCCTCCAGAAAACCCAGTTACATGAGCGTGCTTGATAATGCTGGAGCTTTTGATTTCACTCCTCGCGGAGTGATTCTTTTTCACAATGGCTGGATTTCATCAAGACGAACTGGTGTAGATACGATCTCAAGGTGGCTCACACTTCAGTTTCCCGAGCCGGACCCCACCAGGGCTTTCTTAAAAGTCCATTGCCTTCAACTAAACTTGAACGGTAGTGAAAGGAATCTAATTAAAGAAAATATATTTTCAGCAGATTCTTGCTCGGTTTAGGGGTAGTAAGGTTTTCAATGTATGATATGCCCTACTTACTTCTTCCCGTCCTTCTTGCTCTAGCATATATACCAATCTATATATATCTCCATTGACCAAAATATACAGCCTTTCTAGGAGCTTTGCTCATTTGGCGGCTATGGTACAGTACATTGCAGCTTCACTCCAACGCGAGCCGATGCTCACAACTCCAATTGAATCAAAAATGATCATCACAGCCAACAATATGGAGTACGGAGTAATAAGAAAGGGGCTGACCAGACCAGCAAAAGGAGACCTAGTTCGTAGTGTCGAATTTAGGGTGGCTCTAGAAGCGCCAAGTTTAAGCTGGTCTCAGATCGGGTTCGACTTTCGATAAGGTTTTGCGACCTCACCCGAGATACTCCACAGAGGGTGGAGCAGAAACAGGGCATTTCTTCTATGTTGTGCTTCTTTCCTGTCAGCTTTTAGCTGCAGCTGAACCCATGTAGTAGTACGGAGTAAGTGACCGGTGAGTTATCGACCGTTTTCTGGACGTTCTATTTCCTAGTCAAGCAAGATGGAATGAACACAAGAAAAAGTCAAAGTCTGCCGGTCTGTCCCTGTTGTTCCTGACTCGAGCACTACCTTATATATCTTTACCATCGTGCAGTTGTTTCCACACGGACTGTGCCATCTATCAATAATTATTGATATGGGCAGCGACTGTGGCTTTAAGACCGAAAGACTGCTGCCATGCCCAACTGTTCAAGTTCTAGTGCCGAAAAACAATCGCACTACAAGTAGGCGGGGTCTTATCATAGCATTAGCCATCCATTCATTATCTTGTGTTCCTTTGCGTCAAATTCATTCAGTCTAATGAACCGTATTATCCGCCTTGGAATCAGGTTAGCGAACCTAGTTAAAGCATCTATATCTAATCTGTACAACAATTAGAGGCTTGGGGGGGGGCGGGGGGGCAAGTTTCTCGGCATCAAAGTTGAAGCTCATCTTGTTAATTTAGCGGTGTACTAAGCTTACCCGAGCCCCAAGGGCTGTTCAAGACCGATGTCACCCTTCATCTGCACCCTGCAGCGCCTAAGCCCGACCAAAGTCATGTGATCATGGAGTCTAGTGTAGTTGAGATGCATATCACAACACGATGCCCGTTGCCGCCCGGGCGAACTGAAATATTCCCAATATGGCAATTGAAAGAACAAAAAATCCAGTCCACCCTCATGCACGTCACCTTGCTTCGCAATCATTAGCAATAGAAGCTAAATTAGCTTATGCCTTGAAAGGAGGAACAATAATTGTATATCCGACATGTTACATCTGAAGATTTGCCTAAGCTCGCTACCAGGTGAATGGGATGAAGGCTGCGAGCAGAAAGAATTTTCCTTGAATTTCTATGTTCAGTTAGCATTGCACTCTATTCATGAGCAGATATGAAAATAAAATAACTTCAGCTTTGAAGTCAATATCTGATCTTAAGGACAGCTCCGGGGATAAAGAGATAACATCCGACCCGCCTAAGATAACATCAAATTCAATGTCATATACGGAGTAAAATAAGCCGTGTTGAGCGACTTCGGACCTGTAATACAGAGGAGCAAGTCCAAAAAGTCGGCGTAGTTGCTCGCATACGACATATTCAATGATGTTAATATTTTATTCTCGGATGCATAATCGCTGAGGTGGTTTGTCATTTTCAGATAGGGTCGAAACCAATTAAGAACATGTTAATTATCTGTCTCGCCAATGAATATGGCAAAACCCGAACCCTTAAGGCCCAAAGTTTCTCTGAGTGGGTGGTCAAGATACGTTCCACACATATGTGTTCTGGGGGACCTGGCTGCTGGTCAGTTAAAACTGTATCTTTAGACACTTAATCGCCCCTTGTGTGTCTAGTCGCAAGCAAATGTAAGAAATGGGGCGATTGCCAGTGACGATAATAGGCCGGCAGTCAGGGGCAGTTCTCTCATGGCAGTATCAACAGTCCCCAGATTGAGCTTCGTTGGTTTTTTTCAGATCTTCGCAAAATGACCAAGGCCCTATACATCTTGAGGCTCGTTTTCAGAGGACAAGCAATATCAACATTTGCCAAGTAGTAGAGTTTGCTTGTCTACATCCCTTGTAAAATGCAAGATTCTTTTTTCACCTTCCTCTAGGTTGCATTTAGCCTGAATAGCGGGCCAAAGAGCATTCATACCATGGAGGCTTTCCGGTTTTCCGGCTTTCCAGCTTTTATTCAAGTATCACTCCATGAAGTTTTTAAGAGTCATGCAGACTCAAGAAGATGGCAAAAGTGCCTTGAGAAATAGAACTCGTAACGTGGCTGAATTGCTTAGCAGTCAGTGGATATTTCCATCTCAAATCGCAGCTTCTCCTCACACCCAAGCTGTACTTTTCCTCACATCCAATACCCTCGTTCTTGATACCGGCCCGCATACCATTTTAATAGCCCATGGAGCTTGAGTGTAAAAGCAACCTCACCCTGATGAGTATAGAGGTTGGGCGGGAAGTTAAAAGGGTAGCATTTCTCTAGCCCAAACTAGCCGCGCGATGGCCGGTATGTAGGTAGGTTTCCAAGTTAAATATCTGAAAAGCTAAAGCGCTAATCAACTTGTAATGTCAAATGCCTCCCTTGTCTTAAGCAAGGACTTCTTCATATTTACTTTTCATCTCCTTCAGTCACCAGTTGTTGCTGGGAATACAAGATCTTGTCGCCACGACGTTCGCCTTTCGGCTGGGCTGCCATGGAGGATTCTTTCGCCATTGAATTATAGATTGAATGATCCATCGTAACCATCCTCTTCGGCCTTGATGGTATATTCTTGTGTGCGTGGGCTCTCAATTCCACTTACAAATAATACCCATTCATCCACAACTCGCACGACTATACAAGCCGATGAGAAAGCTTGGGTACAAGCGATCAATGTTGTTATCAGGTATCAGCTGAGATTGAAAACTCAGACATATCCAACGTCCAAGAACAGAAGAAGATATATATAGCTATGTCCAACATCAATCAGAGACAGTTATTAGCCCTTAAACCTCCAGTTAGCCTGCTGATCACAGCGGCATACTTCTGCTCGGATTTTCAGATGAGAAATAGACAAGACCGAGCATTTAATATCCCCCTTCCAAGGGTAACAGCGATCTTCATAAAAGAATAGCGCAAGTCGCGTTGATGTTGAAACCATGCCATTCCTTCGAAAAAGGGGTTGCATAATAAGACATTCAAGAGCAAATACTTTTCAAAGAAAGAGGTGAAAGAGCATCTTTTTGGCTGAGGATCAAAATATCCATGAATGCAGTAACCCATTATTATTTCAACGGTGCAAACGACGTGGTATGATCTTACTTCCAGACTGTTGTGGCTCTCATTAGCTTGTAAAGTACATGTACATACGAGGACGCAGTGTCGCAGGATGAAGGGGAGGGGAGCACGAGCCACTTGTCCAAATGCCACTCCCAATTCAAAATATTTCCCTGAATCCCAAAAAATTACCAAAACCTCAGTCAGTGCTCGGAGCTGAAAATCCCATCATAGACCACTGAGACCAGCGGCCAGCTAACTGACGAACCAATCCGATATCATTAGTGGTAGCTTCGCAGCCAGCGCATATCATTTAATATTCGACCCGCAAATCCTGAAACAAGCAATCCCGAAACACGGAACATTCTCACAATTGCTTTACACCCCTTGTTCTCCTTTTTTTTTTCAATCCATATTCCCTGACGATCAGCGCGCCGAGGGCGCCGTTTGGTCAGCCGGGAGCAGCAACCACCGTTGGCCCCAACGGGCTATGTCCCGCACGACGCTTTGGGCTCCAACGGCTATCCATTTTATAAGCCTGTGCGCCCCGTTAATCCAGTCGGATGTGATTCAGGTAACTCACGGTGTACGAATGATGTCTCATTACATTTCATCTGAGTTATTCAATTCGATCGTTATACCTTAGGCGTTGCCTCGATGGGGAAGCACAATGAATATTTATGGTTCCACTAACTTAGGTAATTGATCACTGCTCGAGCCAGCGTCCACGGGTGTATGCATCTCAAAGGTAACTACTCCGTAACTGCATGAAAGACCCAGGGGCCGGTGCAGCAGCATGTAAGTTAATAATACAACGCACACTGGTCTGAATTAAAACCATCCAAAAACAGTGAAGAACTACGTGGTCATCAGTTAAGCATCAATGTATCGTTAGTCAGAACGTCCGGGGAATCGGAACCACCACCGTACGGTACTTAGATACCGTATATACTGGCTATATAGACAGCCAGCTCATGGACTCATCAATCGTGTCTCTCCATTTTCGCTGCACAGGTATGTATACCTCATACGTGAACTTTCTCAAACCTCGCAATTTCCCAATCGCTCATGAAAAATAGGCGATAATAACTTGATATGTAATCAACCCATAGTCTGTACACTCAATGGATTTGTAGTGTCAAACAACAAAAATGAAAAGAGGGGCTCTGATCGGCCGGGATACCTCAGCCTCAGGTTCATTGCGGAAAAACCTGGTATAATAATCCCAGACCCTGTTCCTAAACCAGAATCTGACAAGAGCTTTTTCTCTCCGCTCGGTTCTTTTGTTTTTGTGGGGAGGGGGGGGGGGAATCCTAGCAATAATGCATATATAAAAGCCCCCTGGTGCAAACAGGCCGGATGCCATTTGACTTCCACCTGCTCGTGAAATTGTTGGGCGTATATAGCTGAGTATCAGAGCTGCGGGCAAGAACTTAGGTTGAAGTTGAGGTCACATATATCCACATTTTGTTGCGAAAACTTCAAGTTATATCGCATGGTACGTATGTGGCATTAACAAGCTGAGCGATCTCTGAACTATTTGAAGCCAGCAGCCTTTGCGGGGGAAATAGGTAGTGATTAGGGAAAGCGTTTGAGGATATAACAAACGCTGGATAGCTGCGAAAATCGTTCATCAATTGACGAATTAAAAGAATTTCAAGAAAAGGAAAAAAAACCGCGCTTGCCAATAAGCTTATTCAGAATCTTACCCGTGGGATGCCGTGGGCAACACAGGCGACTGGTCAAGCAGAGCTGCAAGGATGATTTAGTCCTGCTTGGTTTGCACAGACACAATACTTGAAACAATTGAAAAGGAACGACTTTCCAAATCGAGTCACACCAGCAGCCTGTCGGCTTCAATGGATATACGGTTTAGCTTGTGTGCTGGAGTAAAAATAGGGGAGATTGGAGAGATATGAAGCACTATTTGCTTTTCATATTCTCGCGCTTTGATGATAAGGCGGAACATGGAGTATACGGGAACAAAAAGAAAAAAAGAAAAAAAAAAAAGAAAAAAGCCTCGTATAAATATATATATTACCTCACTGATCAAAGAAACGAAGAGATCAAAGGGACAAAATCCAAGCACACATTGCCGTTTGTTAAAGGCCGGATACCAAGAATTTATGCAGGTTCAGATAAAGCCAGCCACACTGGCGCATATGTCAAAAAAAAGGCGCAACAATCAAAATACTCAGGTGCGGTGAGCGCTTTTTTTCAACGATGACAGAGGTATTTAACCCAACGCACGAATAAACTGCAACTGTATGGAGGTTGGTTAGCGCAACAGGATTTTGAGAGATGATGGGAGCCTTGAAATTTGAGGCCGAATAGGGATTGTCCTGTATAACTACTGCGTAGTTCCTGAGAAGTATCTTAGAGAAATGAGACATTATTCTTGACAGCTTCAGGTGCTTCTGTACGGCGAAGTTTGTATCGCGTTTGATTTGTATATATTTTATCGGTCTCTTGGGGTCGAGATTCCCCCTCTGTTACATCATTGAGCTACATTCTTTGTTCAGCGGCCATCGGGGAGGGGAAAACACTTAACATAAAAATAACACTGAAAACAATAAAAAAAGTAAAGTAAACTGTAGTTAACAAGGAAAGATCTCAGTAACTCTGGATTTAGCTCGACGAGGCATTTTGCAGAGATTATTCCAAGAGTTCAAATCTGCTCAGCCAGGGGTTTTAAAAACAATTTCTTCTATGGCTATTCGATGGACATTCTAGCGAGCATCTCTTCAGCGAAAGCTCCCTAACCTTGTTCTTTTTTATTATTTGCTTTTTGCTGCTCATATTTTGTTTTTCTGTCTTTTTATTTGCTTCGCTTTTTTTGCTTTCTAATCGATAACTCCCTGGTTGGCTTTGGTTGGATCAGGCACAACGTACCACCAAAGAATGAATAACTTAATATTGATGGAGTTTTTCCCGTACGTCGCAATTGCGGGGGGATCAGAGTAGAGGCATATTATTTTGCGTGCTTCCAACATTTGCTTCTGTTTGTTCTTCCCCTCCTTCTACTTTATCGATAGTGGACGCTAATAACAGGTCGTGGATATTGATTGGCGTTTGACTCTGGCACAACCGATGGCGTCCAGACTCTGGCAAGCGAGAAAGCCATGGCATGGCAAGCGGATAAATCGCCGTAAAGTGGAAAATAAGCTGCAAGTAAATTTGGCTTTTTCTTGTTGCTGCTTGCTTGGGTAAGGAGAGATCCTGAGACGGACAACAATAAAATAGTCAGCCAGTACTCCGTAGTCAAACACGGAGTACACCGATACTAGAGCTCGAGACAGCGGTCCTTTTTTATGTGTATAACTCTCGGTGAGATGCAACACGAAGTGTGATATGAGACTCGGAGGTGAGTGGTCGGGATAATAATAATAATAAAATAATATTAGTGATGATAATGCTGGGATATATGAAATTAGCAACAATTGCTTGGTCTGCCTGGACTCCGCATCCTGACTGCCTGAGGCTTGGGTCATCCTCTGCGGGTAAAAATATTAGAATGCTGACCATTTGACAAGAAGTTGTCTCTCGCTGTCTCTTCAACTCTGGGGTCTTTGTCTCCCACTTGCCGCTAGTTTGCTAGTCTGTGTTGCTAGTGCTGCTCTTCTCCACTTCTGCTAACTAAACTCTGGAGTCTCAGACTCTCTCATCAGAGTCAGGCCCGCCGGTTATTTCCACTCTGTTCCTGGCCTGTTGTCCATCCATCGTTTGTACCCCCGTGGCCTTCGTACCCGTGTGGCCGACTAATTTAGCCCCATGCTCCGTACTGTCTTCGCCTCCTCGGATTCTTCAGTCAAATAATGACTGTCGTTGGTCCAATCCTCATCGAGCACTAGACTGTTAGACTGCTAGACTAGACTCCTCTGCTGAGTGAGTCTGCTCCTGCTCATTTTGGTGTCCATTCTTCATCCACATCCATTGGATGACTGCGTCCTGGTCAACTTGTCTTTCCACTCGTCGCGATCATCCACCTTCCAAAGGCTGATTCTCGCCAGTCCAAGTCTTTGCGACAAGCGCATATTTTGTTCATGAGTAGGCCTCTCCCTCCAATCAATGGCAAACCCCCTCGTTAGCCCATCTCTCTCTTGTGTCTGTTTAGCGGGCTGAATTGCTTTTTGTCAAACCCACTTGTCGTCATTCGCGGTCTCCGCTTTGACAGCCGATTCTCCCACTGCTCCAGCCTCCAGCCTCCAGTCTCCTATCTCTATCCTCTCCATCTTTCCGGCCCCATCTCTGGCCCACATTCTCCCCTTTGGCAAACTCCTCCAGCACCTCAGGCTCCAGTCCACTGTCCAACGGACTGAAACAGGGAGCTAGTGCAATCAAGAGCTGCAGGGGAAAAAAATCCGAGAAAAAATATATCGTTGGATGAAAATCGTTCAATTCTTCATGCTGACCACTCTTTGTCTTTTGGTGTAGATTCTCATTGTTCTGTGATTTGTGATTTGAAATTGTTGAAGCTCTGCCCGTTGTGGGCTTTACAATAGGCCTTGTCCAGGTTCGCTTCTTTAACAACCCCCTTTCGACTTTCGACCTCCCTTCTCCCTCCCCCCCATCCATCCATCCATCTATTCCCCACGTCCGAATGTTCATGTGAGGTTGATGTGAGACTCCTGGCACAATGCAGTGCGAACTTTTTACCGACTCGTTCGGTTCAACCCCTGGCCGCCACGGCCGCAGTGTGAGCCTGTCTGGCGACACTCCCTTGCCAACGCAAAGCATGCTGTCGCCACCCCCTGTTAACCCAGAACCTCAATTCATTGCTGCCACCGCTGCAGCCCAGATCGTGTCCGCAGACCAAAACCTCAATGGTGTAGACCCGTCAGCCGGCACCATTGGTGCCTCCGTCACCCCACCGTCCCTTACTCTCATTAACCGTTTCCTGGACAACCTACTTTTCAACATCCTTATGACCGCTAAATCTACGAACTTGAATGCCATCAGACCAGCATTGGCCGAAGTACTGAAACCAAGACTCGCAAAGGAGGTCGTTTCTGCAGCGGATGAGGAACTAAGTGAATATATGGGTGGTGGAGAAAATGAGGAGCTATCCGACTTTCGTGGAGGCCGCGAGCCTGCTGGACAATTTGAGCTCGAGAGGTCATGGAAACTTACCCGCCTGCGATGCATGGTTTATACACGACTGGGTGACATGGAGGAGGAGGACGAGGAGGAACATCTACGTCGAGAGGGACTGAGTGAAACGGATGTCGGCCCGGCACGCTTTTCCAACTATATCGGCCACATTACACCCGCTGCTGCCATATTTCTTACTTCAATTTTGGAATATATTGGTGAACACTCGTTGATAATCGCTGGCGAAGCAGCCTCTACTCGAATGAGATCGGGAAGGTCTAGTAGAGCACGGGACGAACATTTTGATGCGCAAGATGTCGAGATATTAGTAGTCGAAGAAATGGACATGGAGAAGCTAGCGCTTAATCCAACCCTTGGCCGGTTGTGGCGCATGTGGAGAAAGAACGTGAGAACTCCAATGCTTTCCAGAACGCTCTCTCGAGAGTCGATGGTACGGCGGGGTCTCTTTCCTTTGAGGGGTACCAGTAGAGCAAGCAGCATCGCGACGATAGAAGAGCCATCTTCCGGCGAAGTATTCCAGAAGACGGCCGCGACTGCGTTGGAGGAAGAAGTAAATCCGGCCGATATACCCATCCCAGTGTCCGAAAATGACGTGGATGAAATTGAGGTCCCTGGATTTACTACCAAGCTTTCCATCGCCGTTCAAGCACGATCATTCCGCCCTCGAAGTCTTTTCCTTTCCGCATCTGATCTCGCCTCCCCCACATCGGGTGGATCCGCCTTGCACTCCCCTGCGTTGCGAAGCGGTATAATCGATCCCCGGACTACTCATTATCGCTCCCAGTCCTTGCCATCCTCACCGTGCCAACCGCAGCCAAATGGGATTTTACATTTTAGCCCCAATTCAGCCATTGGTTCAGTCAGAGATGAGCATAGTCAACTCGAGACAATGATTGAAGATGATGAGCTCCCCGACAAGTTTTCCGGAGTAGGGTCTAGTCCGCCTGAAATTCCTCCTCGTAGCAAGCAACGCCAAGAGCTCGCAGATATTGAAGACGATGCTGAGAGCAGTGACCATTCTGAAATCTTTAGTTCTGCACCTACGTCTCGGTTGCAGAGCCCAAAGTTCCCAAATGGGATATTCCACCAAGGGGAGCTTCCATCGCAAAGGCGCCAAGAACAGCATGTCCCTCAACCCCAAAGCGTTGAACAAGAAAATATCCAACGGTCTAGAGTCTCCAGTCTCCCACGTGAGGATGAGAATAAAGAAAAGCTTCAAAACATCCAGGGGCTTAAATATCAATACGGGGTCAATGTCGTTGAAGTCGGTCGGAAACACCGCGCTCCGGAACCCATAGCTGCGGAGGATGATGTATCCATGCCTTCGGACCAATCTGATGTCGAACAGGCTCATGCACAAAGCGCCTATTCTCAAGGTTCAATCGTAGAGACATCTTTTGTTGCCGAAATAAACAGAACTGCATTCCAGCCCACTCGACTCAGTCCGCACCAGGAGGTTGTTAACAGCTCAAGTGGCACCCCTGATCAAGATTCTCCACATTCGTTTTCGGGTCGCCGGTCGGTTAGCACTCAAAGTGGACAATCTCCCTCCCGGAGTAATTCGCAGAGAAATAAGAAAGCTTCCAACAGCGGGAATACCACCCCTCGCTATACACCGAGTTCTGCTGTTTCAGTGGGGTCTGAGCGTGCAGCAGTCCAACGTGTTTCTCCCCCGCCCCCTGCAACTCCTCGCGATTCAGGTTCAAAACCTCGTCGCTCTGTGAGTATTAGCAGCCATCGGGATAAGCGACCGATAACTTCAGGATCCACTACCTCGCAGGTTTCTAATAAGTTGTTGAAGGGACTCGTAGGACGGCAGCCTACCGACCACGATGCCAGGGTTCCTTTTCCGACACGCACTTCCACCGAAACGAGCTCAACTCTGTCCAAATTCGTGGAAGCCGTTCCGGACCCTGCTAACTTGGACCAACTGATTCAAAGCGATGAGACTATACATTTCACTCTGACGCCGCGAAACATGAGAGAGATGGAGGTAAGTTTTTAAACTTTGCCTGTATCCTGGCTTTGAGTGTTAATATATTCCATAGGGTTCAAATTCCCCTCGATGGGGAACCACACGAAGTAATACAGCTGACATGGCCGAGTTTCCGAGAAAGACGAGCCCCCAACGAGAGACACCGTCGGACGGTAGGAGACCAAGTGTGTCTTCCTCCAAACTAAACGGACTACGCATACACACTCCGTCTATTGTTTCGCCTACCAAGTCTAAGTTTGTAGAGTCTCCTGTTGAAAATTTGAGTCGGCCCCAGTCATCAGTGCATAAAGTCGTTATACCGCAAGCACGGGATGCGAGAGTAGGAAGAGAGTCGATGAAAGACTTTGCCGAATTTATTAGATCTACTGGGCCTGAACAAACTACAGCAGCTCCGAAGAATAACTCACGGCGCACGGCTAGTTTAATTAATGGCAACAGTGGGCCAGCCAGCCGGAAGCCGAGTTTGACTGGCAGCGGGGCTTTATCAGCAACATCTCCTCGCCCCCCACACCTTCTTGCCAAGGAACTACCAAAAAGGCCAGGTCCGCGCCTAGAAGCCAGGTCAGCAGTGACGCCAAAGGACGATGGCACGTCAGATCTCATCGATTTCATAAGAGAAGGGCCTCAAGACGGCTCCCATCGAATTCCCAGGACGGTCGCTCCTTTCCGTACAACGATGGATTCGGATGAATTTCTTCTTAGCCCTGGTCGTGTGAATCGAGAGCCTGGAATACAAAGCTATACTCCAAGCTCGCATGCTGAATCAACCACGACGAAATCCGTCCCTTCCTCATACAACTCACGTACCGGCTTGCTCGATTCCACAAACCGCGCCAATATTCGCACGCAGAACGGTCCGTCAGCTCCAAGCGCGCCCTTCGATACAGGGGAAAGCCCCATGCCAACCAGAAAGCAGCGACGAGTGAAAGATCCATATGCCATTGATTTCGATAGTGATGACGAGTTTGAAAACGAGATGCTATCTGGAGGCCTGAAAGCCCATAGAGAGGAGGAAGAGAGCTTGGCTGACTTCCTACGCAACGCTCCTCCACCTCGTGATCTCGACCAACCTCCCCAGCTTCTTGCCGTTAATATGAATGCACCAAATAAGACGAAAATCAAGAGCACGACATCCATGAGGACGCGGCTAATGCGCGCTACATCTGTGGACAAAGTGCCGTCGGCTAAGCTATCACGATCGTCTCTCCGTTCCCACAAGTCAAACATCACTACCGTTTCGTCCCCAGCAGGCCCTACGGCCCCGATTCCGGAGACGCCTCGACTCAAAGTCTCTCACTCAAATTCTCATATGAAGAGGAGCTATTCGCCACACTCCTCTTACAGCGCTCATGTCGAGAGCCAGTATAACAGCAGGGCGAATGAGCCTCAACGGTCGCAGCGAAGTCAGCCCAGAGGTTATCAAAGCTCGACTTCGGAGCTAGCAGACTTTTTAAAGAATACAGCACCGCCCGAGCCCGTAGCCCGGCCGGCCTCCCGGTCATCCTTCAGCGCGGAAAGAGAGAAGGGCAACGGCAGTTCTTTTAGCAGGATGTTTTCGCGAATGAAGAGACAGGCGGTGTAATCCCTTCTTGTTTTCTATTCATCCTTTTTTCATTTTTCTTTAAGAGTTGGGTTATTCGGCCTAGTTTAATGCCCTTCATGTATAGCTATTATGTTGGTCAGCTTCTTCTCTTTATTTTGTATATTTGGATATCCATACTTTTGTCCCAATCCCCCCTGTTTCTCAGGAGGCGACGATGCCTTGAGTACCTCAAAGCCGTCTACTTTTCAGCAAGGGTGATGATGTATTTTCCTAATAATGCCTCCCTGTACTCTTTTCCGCTTTACTTTTCTACTTTACATGTCATCTGGTCACTATCTTTGATCATTTGTCCAGTCGTTTCACGCCTACCTTCTCACGGCATATTGGTGTATTTCCATTCTGATACCTCCTTCGTCCTTCGCAGCCAGCCCACAGACCACTAGCATGTACGTTAACTTTTTATGTCATTTCTTTTAGAGCTATCTTCTCTCATCAACCTACCCACTCACTTGTACGTTTTAATTTTCTCTTGTCACCTTTCCTCTTCATCTTATTTCTTTGGAAATCACTCCCCTGGCGGTTTACATGTTACTTTCTCTGTTACTCGTTTTATTCTGTGTCTCTTTACCACATTCCCCCAATATGGCACCGGTGCTTTCCTTTTTTTCTCCCTTTTTTCCCTTTTTCCCTTTTTCCCTTTTTCCCTTTTTCCCTTTACTTTTCCCGTTACTTGCTCAGTTGTGTGTTAGTACTATGAATGACTCCTTTGGGTGGAAATATGATTTACATGCGATTTCTTCTTATTCCCGTTAGGCTATTCCTTATAACTAGGTACTGGCCTATTTTTTCCCTTCCCTTTATCCTTTTTACATCTTTTTTCTTCTTATCCGGCCCTAAAAACCCCCGTGATAACCCCATGGCAAAATGGACTACATATTGGGTTAATGAGCTGTACGCTCGAGTATTTTTATCATTTTCCTTTTTCTTTTTTCTTTTTTTCCGAAGAAGGCGTGTAGCATAGATTATTGCATTTTTATTTCTTAAATTGTATAATGAAAAAACGTTAATACATCTCTTGAGTGACTATCAATAGGCTGTAAGTTGCACAACAAAAATATGTATGGGCGTTGCCTGACAGCGCAGAATATTCCTCTCTTTTCCTTCCACAAATAATACATCGTTAGTAACATCACGCTGAAATTAAAATAGAAATCTCATGACTTGACTAAATCGCACTCAAAATGCCCATTTTCCTTTCATTTGTATTCTTGAATTCTTGAATTGCACCTAGAGCTTCCAATAACATACCGCGGAATATCCCCACGGCGAAACATTCTTCCGGGCCATCCTCAACCATCCAACCCGTTTAACTTAAATCGTGGCATTCCGCAACAGAACCTCCCTGCCGCCAGCTAACAACCTAACACCTTTCCATTGACCTCTCCTTTCTCTTTTGAACGTCGCCCGTTCTACGGGCTCACCCCGCACATCTTTAAGAAAAAGAAAAGAAGAAAGGGGGCAAAAAAAGATGGGCAGCACATGTCCATCACCCCTTACGGGGCCATTGCGACCTCTCATGCTCCTCCTCCTCCTCTGCATAGCCCAACTCTCCGCGGCCCTGAAATTTGATATCCCTGCGAACCCTACTAATGGAAAGAATGAGCGGTGTATACGCAACTTTGTGAATAAGGATCAGCTAGTTGTTGTCACGGCGATTGTGGGTGGGCAGAAGGGCGATGGGCAGGTTGTTAATATGCATGTATGTTCATTGTGCTGTTCCTTTCTCTTGTTAGGGGTGTGCGGGTTTAGTTTTCCTTCGAAATGGATGAATAAATGAGCTTGAGCTGTTCTGCTCTGTCGCCCTCAGCCGCGAAGGAGGATTTGAATTAGGCAGCTGGAGCTTTTTATTTTCTTGCGCTCTAGGACAAAAGATATTGCAGGACCACGTTATTCTATTCAATTGCCAGTTCGTATTTGACTAACAGTTTGGCTGGTATGGGGAAATATAGATCAAAGACTCAATGGGAAATGATTACGGCAGACCCAAGGACGTTGTTGGCGAGAAACGACAGGCCTTTACCTCCGGGTCGGATACCGCATTCGACGTGTGCTTTGAAAATATCCTTGTTGGACGACGTATGTAACCCATTTTCTCCCCCCGTATTCATAACTCATACTCATGTATGCCACAATTTAAAAATCTAATGTTATATATTCAAACCGACTAGAGTCTGGCAACCCTTCCCGCCACATCGAACTGGACATCGACATTGGGGCTGACGCGCGAGACTGGTCGGCCATCCAGGTACAAGAGAAGCTGCGGCCGGTCGAGGCTGATCTGCGCCGTATCGAAGCGATGGTCGGCGAGATCGTGACTGAGATGGACTACATGCGGATTCGCGAGCAGAAATTGAGAGATACGAACGAGAGCACGAATGAGCGAGTTAAATGGTTTGCCTTTGGGACCATGGGGATGCTGATTGGATTGGGCGCGTGGCAGGTTGTTTACCTGAGAGCATATTTCCGGTAAGTTTTTGCTTCTCTCTTTTATTTGGCTTATGCTTTCCAACCCCCTTAGATGGGAAGAGGCTTCCACCGCCTCTTGTCTTACCTCCCTGCGAAACATGTGTTCTTGTGTTTTTTTAGATCAGGAGCTTTCTGGGCTAACGTGTTTGTTTTATTTACTACTAGATCGAAGCATCTTATCTAAAGACATAACGGTTCCTTTTTACCTTCGCACTGTTTTATCACCCTTCGCAGCCCTCTTACATGGGGGATTTGCAACGGCAATTGTAATGAAGGATGATGGAGAATATATACATTGTTTTTTTGGCAGCGCTTTCCAGATTTTTCCTATATGTTTTTTTGTTCTATGAAATACCGAATAAATTTCTTTGTCAAGTGCTTGCGTATAATATTACTTCCATATGCAGTTGTTACAAGCAAATTATATTTGATTCCTCTATATGATATCGCTCACCCAATACTTGTGCAAAGGATAGCAACAATGGGGACGTCTGGGTTAAGTAAATTATGACCTGTTGTAGAAGAACAGGCAAAAGAGAATTTGATTGATTTAGTACATGTCTTTAAAACTACGTACATTGCTGTCAGCGCCCCCTATCGAATAAGGGGCCACAGATTCCATACCGCGAAGCCTGTTTTGCTAGATGCAAACACGACAAACAGAGTTCTCGGGATGATGTCAATCTTGGAAGCTCGGTAATTCAGCCTCGAATAAATTCCTCTTTTCAACACCCCTTACATCTTTATTTACTATTACTTCATTCATCCATAATAGCTCTCTTCAATTGTTGGAAAAATGTCAACCATAGCTACTCCACAATTCTTCATGCGCGCCCTGCGCTCCTCCAATGCCAGGACCGTATCCTCATTTTTCCAACGCCCAGCCGGAGCGGCAACCCGATCGCTGAGCTCAACAGCATTCCGAGCCAGGGATCTGAATGAACGCGGCCACTCGAACGCTCCCTCACACCGCGAAACCCAGAAATCCAAGCCTCTGAACCCACATCTGACAAATACCACGTCAACAAGTACCAATGACTTCCCCAAGGTTGGGGCGAAACCGGCGCCCCCCGATTTGATTACAGCGGCGAATCCAGACTACCAACCGCGCGATGCGGTTCCGAGTAATATGGAGCGTATGACGGGCGGCACTACGAATACGGATGGGGGAAGAAAGCCTGAGTTGGGCGTTGGGGAGATGGAGGGGATTACGTTTAAGGTTGAGCCGCTAAAGAGGGATGGGGAGGATGTTACGACGATGCGGGCTAGGTTGCTGTGTATGTCTCTACAATCATGCCATTATACTGTATTTCATACCTTATATATAGATGTCAAACTAACGGATAGCAGACCAGAGCCGCAAGCGAGGCACTCTGGAGTCTGACCTTCTCCTCTCGACCTTTGCGTCCCGATATCTCCCCAGCATGACAGAAAGACAGCTGCAGGAATATGACAAATTCCTCGACGAGAATGACTGGGACATTTACTACTGGGCAACTCAGGAGCCCGAAGAGCCGTCAGCGATAGATAGCGCCAACTCGTCTCCCGCAGCTAAGTCATCCAAGCCAGCCAAGGATACCCCGACGGAGACGTGGATGAGCGGCGCTGCAAAGAGTGGCGAATGGGCGCAGACTGTAGGCGCATTCAAACCTGCACACAGGCCTGTTCCGCAGCGGTGGAAGGACTCTGAGATCCTCGCTCAGTTGAGACAGCATGTGCATGAGAAGAGTGCTCTGGGGGTAATGGCCGAGAAGGAGCAGAGCGGAGGAGGGTTGGGACAGATGCCTGACCTGCATAAAGTCAGCTCATGAGATATTGGAATGGCATTATGGTTATTATTATTATTATTATTAGTATTATCATTGGTTTGTTTGTTTTAGTTAGCCATTTTGTATGTAGTATACATGTATATAATTAAGTAGTATAAAATGTATGGATAAAATGTATCCACGTGACCTCTCCTCGCTTAGGCCCAGCTAGGGCTCTGCCGCACACACAAAAAAGCCGGGAGCCAAATTGCGCTTAGGGCTCGTCTGGGCGCCGGAACCTCGCTCCATCGTTGGGAGAGAAGAAAAAAGAAGAACCACAGCTCAACGACAGACCATTGCTTTGCTCGCCATCCATCCTCCTCCTTCCCACTCTCCCCCCCACGAGGATTTCCCTGATATTCTCAGACTTCGACCGAGAGCCTGCACACCATGGCTGAGCAGCTTGTCCACCGCGGGACCCTGGAAGGCCACAATGGCTGGGTCACCTCCCTGGCCACTTCGTTGGAGAAGTAAGATACAACCAATCTTTTATATCTCGATGAAGATTGAAAAAAAAAAAAGAACACTGTGGAATTCTGACTGGCAAAATCACTATGTTAGCCCCAATATGCTCCTGTCCGCCAGTCGCGATAAGACTTTGATCATCTGGAACTTGACCCGTGATGACACCGCATACGGATACCCCAAGCGGAGCCTCCACGGCCATTCGCACATTGTCTCCGACTGTGTATGAAAAAATACCATTCATTCCAGAAGCTGAAGAAAAAAACAAAAGGAGTTGCTAGCAGGCTTTTTGAGGGAGCAATATTTGCTGATTATTATGCATTCTCTTTCTTTCTCTCTCGAAAAATAGGTGATCTCCTCCGATGGTGCTTACGCGCTTTCTTCCTCGTGGGATAAGACCCTTCGTCTCTGGGAATTGGCTACTGGCAACACCACCAGAACCTTTGTTGGCCACACCAATGATGTTTTGTCCGTCTCTTTCTCTGCCGACAACCGCCAGATCGTGTCCGGGTCCCGCGACCGGACCATCAAGCTGTGGAACACTCTGGGTGACTGCAAGTTCACCATCACCGACAAGGGACATACCGAATGGGTCTCCTGCGTTCGCTTCAGCCCCAACCCCCAGAACCCTGTCATCGTTTCCGCTGGCTGGGATAAACTCGTCAAGGTACGATATAAACACCTGATATATCTCTCAATTGCACCCCCATTGTATATGTGTCGGGTTTTATATGCCCAAATGATGATTGCTTTTACGTATTTGCTACTTCAGAGCCCTTAAGAGGCCATGAGACAAACTTCACCAATTGCCCTGATGGACAACTTTACACCTTTTTTTTTTGATATCTTGAAAAAGACGCACAAGAATTCCTCCTTTTTAAGTGCATTTTTTTTGCTAATATCACAAATCTAAAAGGTCTGGGAACTCTCATCCTGCCGCATCCAAACCGACCACATCGGCCACACTGGCTACATCAACACCGTCACCATCTCCCCCGACGGATCTCTCTGCGCATCCGGTGGCAAGGACGGCACCACCATGCTGTGGGATCTCAATGAGTCCAAGCACCTCTACTCTCTCCAAGCTGGCGACGAGATCCACGCCCTCGTCTTCTCCCCCAACCGCTACTGGCTCTGCGCTGCCACCTCCAGCAGCATCACCATTTTCGATTTGGAGAAGAAGAGCAAGGTCGACGAGCTCAAGCCTGAATACGTTGAGAAGGGAAAGAAGAGCCGTGAGCCTGAGTGCATAAGCTTGGCATGGAGCGCTGATGGCCAGACTCTGTTTGCTGGATATACTGATAATAAGATCCGCGCCTGGGGTGTCATGTCGAGGACGTAGTAGGCGTGTGTGTGTGTGTGTCCGTTTATGTGTAATATGTTTGTCTTTGGGCGGAAGCAAATAGAAAACGGAGCTGTGTGGAAATTACAGGCTGGCTGGCTGGGTTGCGATGGATGAGCAATGAGCAAATGACAAAAACCACCTACCCCCCCTTTTTTATTATCTCTCTCTCTCTCTCTCTCTTTTCTGTGGACTGGAACGGGAGTTTTTGTATTTTTGATAGAGTTGACTTTCTTTTTTGTTAATTTTCTTTTATTGAGTTAAAAAGAGGGAACGAAAGAAAGTTAATTTCTATCAAAAAACAAAAATCCTTCCGCGCTGAGAAAGAAATTACACCAGGACACTTGTTTGAAATGAAAACCCCAAATCCACACCACGGCCTTGCTAATCTACCAGCAAGAAAAGGGAAAGGCAAAGCCGAAAAAAAAAACCCCAATTAATTTTTTTCTCTTAATTTTTTCTGAGTTTTGGTCATCTTTCATGCTTGTGTTACTTGTGTGTTTTCTGTGCTAGTAGATATGGAGTAGATATTCGTTTCCAGTATTCATTCATATCCATGGATCTTTGCGTTCTCTTCTCCCTGATATCTCTCCGTCCGCCTCTCCAATGCATCCATTGAGGCCGTCATCGTATATCAGCGAACAAAACCCAATGGCAGCTATTATTGTAATGCTCGCAGGGAAGGCCATAAATAAATATCCCCTCCAAATATCTCACTGGCCACCTCTCTCCATGGCTCAGCCCCATCCCCCTGAATCCCGCTCCACCCCCTGGATTTCCCGCCTGCAATTTGGAGCTGCAACAGCAACAACCAAATACACAGCAGGTATAAAATCCCACAACAACAGCATGCCTATCACATACGAACATAGGGAGTGGAAAATAGGGCTTCCCGTCCGCTCAGCCGTACTCAAACCACTCGCCGGCCTGTTAGTAGTTGGGTGGGTGACCACCAGCGAATCCGGGCTTTCGTATGTTTTTTTTTCTGTTCATTTATGTTCATCTTTTGCTTCACGAAAAGTGCTTCAGTATGGTATGTTCTGCCTTTCTAGATATTGATAATGTGTACGAAATTAGAGATATATGTTTTCTGGTGGATTGGTCCCCCTGTTAAGAACATAAATCTGTGCTAGTGTAGTGTGTAACTCCCTAAACATCTAACCACTATCTGGATATCGAGCATTATTCCTTCTTACAAACTAGATGTGGGCAATCCTTCAGGATCATCCGACTCAATGGTATGGCTCTACAGTTTCAATGGGCAGATATCGCAACTCTCCGCTGGGGGTCCAACAGCAATCTGACAAGGTATCATATTGGCTCATTCGAATGTATAAATATATATTGTACAATTTCCAAGAGAGCAAATCTTCCATAAAAGTAGAGAAGGTCTATTCCTGGTTCTGAAGTCTCTTTAGAGCATCATTTGTAACCTCAATTCCTTCCTCAAACTGTAGCCGAGTGGCCAACTCTCTGGCTTGTTCATAGTACTTCCGCGCCTCAGCGAATTTCTTCTGCATCTGCGCAATTTCACCCAAATTATACAACGCGACTTGGCACGACTGATCGCACTCTTCGTTCCGGACAGGCGGTGTGATATGTGCTGCAACATCCAGAGCCTTCTTTGCCCACTCTGCTGCGGCATCGAGCAGCTCTGGCCGAGATATCGGTGGACCGTCTGACCTAGGTATCGATGCCAATTTTCCAGTTGACTTTTGAGCTTCCTCCGCCATCTGGGAAGCGATGTTGTTAAGAAGAACAACCTGCGCGCATGTAGTCGACTGGCCCTCCTCTTCTTTGATCAAACCTAGACTCTGGATGTATAGCGTCGCCGCGAGGTGGTTTTTACCCTTTTTAACATATAAATCGGCCAGGTCATTGCATGACGCAGCAATCTCGGTGAGATTAACATAATCATCGCCCTCGTCACGGGAAACCGGTAAATTCAATTCTTTGCGCCTTCGGACCTCGCCAGCACTCTCGGTAACCGCACCGATAAGGGAGTTCTCCGCTTTGTCCATATCCTGCACGGAATTGCTCGAGTATAGATCTGCTAGTTTCACTTTAATGCCAATGACCTTTTTCATAACTTGGTCACGAAGCTTCGCTTCCATTCCTTCCTTCTCACGTGCTTTTTTCTCCGCCTCCGCAATCTCAGGGTCAACAGGCTCAACGGGGGTTTTGTGCGCTCTTTGTTTATCAATTATCATTTGCCGTCTCCTCCCACTGGCTACCCATTCCTTGCAGTCCGCCAGAGTTTTCTCAAGCATGTCAATGGATGCTTTGATTAGACCGTTTTTCTCCAACATTTCAGCCGCAGCGATTCTTATACCAAGGACCTCGTCAGAGAACGGGTGCATCTGAACATGCTCCGCGACAACAAGTGCCTCCCTAAACATCTGTAGTGCCAAGACAGGATCCGGTCGGATCTCGGAATGGTGAAGGGCTTTGCGAAGGGGTGCAGCCACCTCTGGCGGAAATCTGTTAAGGTACGGGTTTACTCGAGTAACCCGGTCATATATCATGTATATAACTAACCCCGCAGTCCCCATCACGAATAATACACTGAGCGGGAAACCAATGGGGTTTGTTTGCCATATTTTACCCCACGCTTCCTTGTAATCTCGCTTGAACTTTTGTAAGGGAGAGGTGCTATTTAAACGGGTTTGTATTGGTGTATTGGAAGTCAATTGAGGTTTTTGTGATGGAGTTAATCGAGGTCTAGGGGGATATCGAGGTGTGCTGGAGAGGAATCGTACGGCGGAGGAAAGGGTTTGTGGTTGGCGGAGAGGCGGAGAGGCACTGATGCGCCGTGGTATCAGCCGGAACATGGCTGACAGAACGGTTGTTAACTGGCAGCGTGCTGTAAAATCAATTTCCGTGAAATCGGTCAGCATAGATTGAATAAATTTATTGCCATTTCCAAAATGCAGTATCAATGGCAAGAGTCAAAAGGAAATAGTTCACGAAATGCATTGAAGTCTTTCGAAGCGGAATTGAGATCGGAATCAACTTGGAATATTGAGTTGAGGCCTGTTTGTTCTGTTTGCTTGTCCTTGGCGGGATGGGTCCGAGCTCTACTGGCGCTACCGCAGTCACTATTTAAATAGCCTTAACCACCTCTCTAGTGGTTCTCAAGGTAGAAGTGCGCCTTCGATGCATTACAGCGCACATCCGTCATTAATATTGGAACAGGTCTCTTGCCCAGCACATGGAGATCGGTGGGACGGCTAGAACTTAAGAGGAAATCTTTTGGCCGCAGCATGCAATGATGGAGTAAAGTTATGCCAGTGCAGATTCTTCTAATTTAGGCAAATCAGTGCTTGCACCTATCCTTGACATTAAGTTCCGTGCAGAATCAGGCACCGACGCCTGCCAATATCCCGCCTACCGCCATCCATTCTTCGTTGTCATGGATAGACCAAATGCAACAGCGTCACCTTCAGCGGAATCTTCAACCTCGTCATCCCCAGCCCTTCCTATAGTCAAGTTTCTCCTCCCCGCCACTGTTACTCCCATAGACAGGCCTCGCAATACATGCAAATATAGTAATGTTAAAATAGGAAAACAATTGTATGAGATATTTTCTGGTGATGTAGTCACCGAAGCCATGCTGTCTGAAGCTGCCAAACTATTCAGTGAGAACTACGGAACCTGGGGGGAGCATTCGCAGAACCCAGGTAAGCAAGGATGATCTTCATCAATGTCATTTCTAATACATTCCCAGGGAAACCTGTTAAGCTTGGCGCACGCCGCCTGCGAGAGCAATACCTTCCTGACCCTGCCACTGAGAGCTACTATGTTAGGGTGACTCTTGATGGAAATCTTGCCGGGAATGCATTCTACCGCTGTTGGAAGTACAATGACCAGAGTGTTTGTTGGGTTACTCAATTGTTGGTAGACAGAAACTACCGTGAGCGTGGATTCGCAAGTGGTCTCTTGAGAGCACTTCAGTCAGAAGCAGATGACATATATGGTATTATGAGTTCTCATCCGGTTGCATGCTTGGCGGCTGCGTCATCATTTGGGAGTAAGTACAATTTCCCCACCATAATACAGAAGCCGATTCTGATACCAAGCAGTGGGTATTGAGAGGGTGCCACTTGACTTTGCCAGAGAGAACACGGAAACAATTATGAAAGCTTCACCTATACCCTACATTAGAGAAGCAAGGCAGTGTGGTACCATCTTTGAAGCAATGATTCAGCAGGACTTGTTTGTGGAGTTGATACTAGCTTCTTTGCAGACCATGAGCAACCACAGGAAGCCTTGGAAATAGTTCAGCAAACCTGGCAGTGGCCACTGGGGGACTTGCTGGATGGCCATTCTTATTCTTCCAAGCAAACACCGTCGGTCGAGATATCATTCATCAGTTAAGCCTGAGAGTGAAGATGTATCAGGTTGTTAACCGGTTTGGTTTACTGCGTCTGGCGCGGTGGCTGTTGGATAGACTAGACGTCGCTAGAGTCGACTCTGCAAGGCTGCAGTGTAATCTCCTAACCATCATATTGTAGAATAAACCTGATCTCACCTTTGAGCCGCATCAAAATGCTCTATCGGCGAGTAATCCTAGCATATAGATGCAAAAGTTGCTTGGTCGATGCACACTCTTGGCTGCTGATGTCCAAAAATGCAGCATTTAATGGCGCTATCGGAAAATTGACAAAGTCAACTCAGCTGATCATCAGAACAATATATTGTGTGAGATAATTTGCCATGCTACTTTCCAGCATATTCAATTCACATTCCGAGGAATTTTTGACTCGGGCACTGATTTTGTTGTTGAAATAAAAAACCAATGATTTCTTGTTTGACCAGATTCTGTCTGAACTGCTCTCACTGCTTAACATTTTGCTCTGAGACAAGATTTCTCCAGAAATTATTTCCAGATCTGACTGTGGTTTGAATCTATTGTCTGACAAACTTTGCCTTTGATCTTGAAAAATTTGTTAGTATATGCTTGAATAAGAATAGAAAAGCGAAGTCACAGCCACTTCATGACCTTGACCACAGATCTGATCATCTGACTTTGATCCTTAGTTTAAGTGAATGTCAATGCCCAAAACTGGTATGTCTGTCTGTGTTTATAAATCTTTGCAGCAGGACTTATATCTGTGATGCTTTAAAATCAGGACAAAGGCATCTTAATTCTGGACCTGACGGGAATGGATTGTGTATGCGATCAACAAAACAGCTTGTACTGCTCATGATTGTTGATGTCATACTGCGTAATTAAGGGCAACTAGTGGGTGTGGTAGCGCGAGTACCAAAAGGGCAATGACGTCTTGGCACCTGGGCAATATCAAGTATCAAATGCACGGCCGCGGTCTCAAAGCAAAACCTCAACCTCAAAAGCAGGTCCAATTCCATCGATGCTGCATATATCATCATATAGGTGAAACCATATTCAAAATGTGTGGCCGATATGCCATGGGTATCGTATGTAATCCGCCATCCTTCGTAGTGTCAAGTCAATCTAGCTCTTTCCGGCTCCTTTGGCCTTCTAATGATTGATGTTTTCATATAGCGCCTTGCGTTCATCCGAAACCAATTACAACAGCGTGGTCAACCAGTGGATGAGGCAGCAGATGACGATGACGTGAGACAAACTTACAACTTTGCGCCTGGGAGTTACGGCGCGGTGTATCGCGCAGACACGTCTGATCATGGCGGAGTGGTCTCGCAGGACGATGACACAGGCAACAATGAGCAAGAGGAAGACCACGAGGCGCACGAGGAGCCTGCGAAGGCACCAGAGCGCATAACGCATTATAAACTTCAAAGCATGAAGTGGGGATTAATCCCATTTTGGACCAAAAGATCCCCTGATTACGGGTCTATGCTGAAAACAATCAATTGCCGTGACGACTCTTTAATCGAGGATAGGGGAATGTGGACGTCTATGAAGAGAAAGAAGCGCTGTGTTGTAATTTGCCAGGGGTTTTATGAATGGCTGAAAAAAGGCCCAACTGGGAAAGAGAAAGTTCCTTATTTTATCCGACGAAAAGATGGGGATTTGATGTGCTTTGCTGGCCTATGGGACTGTGTTCAGTACGAAGGTACGTGTTACGTTTTTTTGAATTTGTATTATTCTGGCAGTGTTAAGTACTAGAACGTTTAGAAGTCATTTTCTGACAATCCACCGCAGGCACTGATGAGAAACTCTACACGTACACTATAATCACCACCAGCTCGAATCCCTATCTTAAATTTCTTCATGATCGAATGCCTGTTATCCTCGAACCTGGTAGCTCTGAAATGGCTGCATGGCTTGACCCCCATCGTGTGACCTGGTCAAAAGAGCTCCAATCAATCCTCAAACCATACGAAGGGGAGCTCGAATGCTACCCCGTCAGCAAAGAAGTAGGAAAAGTGGGAAACAACTCTCCAGACTTCATCATCCCGGTAAACAGCAAGGAAAATAAGAGTAACATTGCGAACTTTTTTGCTAGTGCTGGCAAAGGCAAGCCTGGACATAAAATTCAAGATCGAGATACCCTCACAGCCGGTGGTGGAAAGCTAGGCGCAAAGGGCGTTTCGGCGCTTGAGAAGGATAGCAAAGTAAAACAGGAAGAAAAGTACAGCAAAGACGAAACAAGTTTAGCAACATCCAAGTCGGATATCGATATCGATTCAGCTTTGCAAACATCGGCAGCCAAACGAAAACGAGAATCCCCAGAGGCTACTGAGGACACTGGCGTAACTGCCAAACTCCCCAAAATAACGAATCCAGAGTCTGCGCAGCTGTCCCCTGAGAAAAGTGTTTACCAGTCTCCCACCAAACCTGGAGGTGGAAATAAGAAAATGAGGAGTGCTACAAGCAATGGTTCGGCCCTGAAACAGCGGGGTGCGAAAAGGACGACACACGGGACACAGCGAATTACCAATTTCTTTAAGAAATAATCATGCCGGAAAAGGGAAAAGGACACCCAATATCCTCAATTGTCTTCTTCGTTCACGTTGTTTACTATGATACCATTTTGAAAGCTGTACATTTGTTTTTGCCATAGGGAGCTGATATATATATTACTATCAACATATTACTTATTCTCGCGAGCGAACCTTTTGATGGGAACTATTTTATCTTCTTTCGCGTTATACCTGTGGGGTCATGCAATTTGTTATATGTCATATTTGAGCCTAAAAGGCATATGACGGTGGTATCGGGGTCGTGGGGTTTGGGGTACTGAAAAAGGTATTGATTGTCTTTTAGTTTCATACAATCGGCGAAATGCCTAAAATAAAGGTGGAAGTGAAAATGGAACTATATAGTTGACAACAATCGCAGAAGAAGCCTAATGAAATATTACCGCGCTGCGCCTTGACAAACTTGCCGCAATGGTAGATTATCTTGGTCCTTCATGACATGTGCATGTATAAACTCCTCCGTCCCCTTTCATTCGTACTTGTCTATTGCCCTATTTCACAATTATCCGTCGAAAATTTTAATATTGATAATACACCCATGCTCTTCCTCTCATTGAATTACTATCCAGGTTTGCGGCCACCCTGCTTCTTTTCTCCAATTCACTTACCTGATCCTCCTAATCCAGCGTTATCATATTCGAGTTGTTTCTTATGTAACAATTACTTCACAGATATGGTTAATCCTCCATGTGATGAGAACCCGAAATGTGAAGAGAGGATAGGGTACGAGAGATCTGAGGAGTGTTGCCTCGATTATCAAGTTGCTAGCTTCTTAAGAGGGAAGTAGTAGGATATGTGATATAATCATGCTGCGGTCTGCCCACAATCCTCTATTGGTGAACTGCGTAAGCAGCCGCGCGATTTGAGAAATGGTTGGTACACAATGCCCGCTTTGCAAACCATAAGACATCAAAATGCATGTCGTCCTATGACGGATGTATGTACACAAATATTTTCACCATCAATATCGAGGAAATCCCCCAGAAAGATTCAAGGTAAAAATGTCGCAACTGTCAACACAGAAAAGTTTATAAGAGAATGGTCCTTATAATGGGTAGCCAAAGATGCAGATTCTATATGCATGTATCTGGGATATTGATTAGCCCTAACCCTTCACGGTGTCACAGCGGCCTACCATAAATGATTTGTCGATCCATTTTTCGTGTATGAGGGTATATATAACCAGGAGTGGAGTAATTTGGCTACTGCAATTTTTGTAGCCTCTATCTGTGCTAATTGTTCTCCTCTGAACGAAGGCGCTGAATAAGCTTCTCCCGGAGGAATGGACTGAGACCGAGACTGCACACAATTGTCAGCGATAAACATTGCCGGTAAGGGAGATTAGCACCTACATTCCATTCCGTGTGATGATCCGGTAGGTACCTAGCATTTCCACTTTAGCAAAAACCCCTTACCGAGAGCACAAGCTAACATTCGGACAAGCCGTATACACATACCACTGGGCTGGTAATTCCCTTCAATATTTCCATTCCCATCGACCTCCAGACTACCGAATATATCCTCTGGCCTGTAGGAAAGAAATAATTAATGGCTTAGGGTAAGGTGAGCTGAGAGTTGAATGAATATCCTACCATGCGATCCTAGCAAACTCTGGAGGATTCCTCGTATCAGAAACATGAATCCATCCACCTCTCCCAGTGGAATCTGCACCACCCTTAGAACCTTCATTTAGACTAGCAGCACCATGTCCCCGCCTCTGTTTCCTTTGAGGGGAAGAAAACGCTCCCCCAGAAGCAATATTTGCTCCAGTTGTGAAAGCCATGACTTGCGCCTGCGACACTACGTCAGGATCCTCGCGTGCATGCTCCGAAATAACTGACTGAAGAGTTTTTAGGAATGCGGGATTTTCTTTGAAGGAATCAGTTGTTGGTGGAAGGGTGGAAGTCACTCCGATCGCAAGCTCGGGTTTTGGAGGAGTTGTAGGTAAAAGAGTGAGGATGTAGCTATTCGGGGCTTGAGGGCTTGGGAAAACGAACTGTGGGAAATAATTAGCAGTAGTACCTTTTTATCAATTGCTCTTTTAATAGGTAACTGGAATTGAAGGGCTCATATTAGCATACAATATGTGAGTTGCCTTGTAGGGTAGTCAAAGATCTATGTTGAAATCGCATTGGCTTGAATACAGCGCGGCGAGCGCTACAGATAATTGCTGTCATAATGTATATATCAAGGTCCTCGTCCCTGTTAGCTCTATAATTGTGTAATTGGAGTGAAAAGTGAAGTTAGATGATGTCGGAGCTTCAAAAAGCTGCACGGGCAATCACATAACTATCACATGACTTCGCGTTGCAAACCGCAGAGCTCTAAAAGCTTCCAAGGTTGAGTGTCATCGCAACTTCAACACCTACCTTCGAAGCTCAGGATACAACCGCAAAATTCAAGGGCTTACAGAACAGGACAGCTTTGGCGCCCACAGTCTTGCGCAGCGCCTAGTTTTACTAAATATGCGCCTGAAAATGATTCCATAGATTGATTTCGACTCTGGTTACGATAGAGCCATAACTCATGATCGTTTGCGCCGAGAAACTCTGGTCTAGGTCTACTTTTTATGGATTAATCAAACTTGTGATTTTTCAAACTGTAGCGGCTTTTACAGCTGTCTAAAAGGCCCTATTTATACTACTGGGCACTGTCAATCTGATTTGTGGTGGGGTCGTACGGACTCAAGCAATCTACACATTGAAAGAAGACCGACATATCATCATGGCTACCCCTTCATCCAAGCATAACCCTGGGCAAACGCCTCACCCAACCTCATCACCTCATCCATCAGCAGTGCCCATGGGTCGTCCGCTTTCCCACAAGTCCCCTCCCATTAGAACGCCTTCTGCCTCTGGTCATGGTTACCACCCGAGTGTTTCTTCGCACCAGTATCCGACTCCCATGGCTGCCCATGCTTCAGTGGAGGATACTGTCGCATTCAGCTCGCCATCAGCGCTGTTGGCTCTTGGTTTAGGCGGTATCACGCCATCTCCAGCAGGAAACGATGCCCTGGCTGGACCAGGGATCAACGATAATGGCATGCATTCAATGGGGATGTCGACCCTAGGTATGGGCGGCCCAAGGGACACTGATGAAGAGAAAGCTCGTCGAATGGAAGAAGTGATCCGACTGCTCAGAACTCGTGTTTCCGGAAGAGGCGTATGCCGTGAAGGTGTGGAGAGGCTAGGGAAGTTTGAAGGGTTCGAATGTATGTGGCAAGACAATGACCTAAGCATTGCTGGGAATTTTGTGGATTTGGAAGTCCAATTCGAAGACGGGGCAGAGAACGTCAAGGATGTCAGCTTAAAGTATACTACTTCTAGCGCCCTGGAGGGAGAAAGAAGAGTGGAGGCTACCGCGGTTCTAAAACGAGATCTAATCCAGACTATTGGAGGGCATGCAGAGATGCCTTGGAAAAGGCTGGATGCGTTTCATGCAAATTTGCATAGACTAGCCAAATTGGATCAACTCAGTCGGGACGTCAACTGCTTTGAAGCAATGGAAGGACTGTATGAAAGTTTACAACGAATATGGGAAGGCGAATTAAGTCGGTATCCAGGGAGGGGCCATTGGGAACATGTTTGCACAAGTCAGGTGGGCAAGCCTAGCTTACACCAAGACAAAAGGATCGGTCTGAGCCTTCAGTATTGGGCTGAACAAAGACGGACTCTAGATTCAAAACAGAGGAGCATTCCGGATGCCATGAATATAGATCAGCCCCCCGCAGACTATAAAACTTCGGCCCCTGTCGATAAACATAAAATATGGAGCACAGCGATCGAGTGTGAAGAAGGATATCCTTCGTTACGCGTGTCGAAGGAATGGGTCGCAGCTGAGCTGTTTACGACCATGAATACCGTAGAGTCCTCTTCAGCTGCAAATGGGAACGACTCAGAGATCTTGTTGATCAACTGGATTGATCCTCCTGCCACCCTCGTCAGCAACCCGAATGACGTTCCTCTTAATTCTACCACCTTGGGCACCACAACACCAAATCGGCGCTTTGTTGCACGCTTGGAACCTCCAATCGATATCCCCATAATCGCAGCAGCAGAGGTATACAGGCTACTTGGATTGAACATGCCCCCAGAGCCCAAAACGGTTACATATGATGGGCTTATAGTTCCTCTGCCGCACTTTGTTTCACCAGGGGATGGCCAATATGAAAACACCTCCCTATCATCCAACGGAAGAATTCATGAAAAGGTCGTGTATAGCTTTGGTGACGATGGCCAACCGAAAAAACACCGACACATTTACACTTTCCACCCTTTTGAGCATATTGTCGGACGCACCATTCGTGACCTCCCCTTTTCTCACCCACGGCAGCTCGCTAATATTCTTCCAGTAAGTGCATATACCCTTCGCCCATTTTTCCTTTTTTTCATTCTTTTTTTTCCTTCATGGATATTCCCCAATTTTCCATGACTAACCACTTAACGATTTATGCCTAGATCTTACGCCAATACGCGCTGCTGTCTAGCCTTCTTCAGAAAGTGTTTACTACTCCAAGCAACAAAACTGTCGGGACGCCCAACCTGATGAGCTCAGCCTCGTCAAAACAGACATCTAAGTCTGACGTCACATTTATTAGCAACATCAGCCCTACAGTATCCAAACTTAACTCGATGCTTTCCGGTGATTCCAAACACGCGAACGATAAGAGAAGCGGCCTTAATTCCCCATTTGCCGCACCTTCCATCCCCTCGTCGTCGACGGCTGATGATCGGAAAATAGACATATCTTTGCGAACCCCGATATCAACGTCACCGTCCTTATTGCTATTGTTCAATGCGCCCAACGGAGCACCAAATACCTTAATGGACAACCCAAAGACGATAACAATCAATGTAGATATCGGACTCAATGGCAACATCACGGTCTCGCGGGTTGCTGGGATGTGCGACGATCGTAAAAACAACGAAGGAAGAGAAGAAACCTTAGGCGACGCCCCCGGAACAGAAGAAACACGGGAACTCAGCAGAAAACTCGCAACGGTGCTACAGACTTCTGAAGATCTTGGATTGCTGGTTGAATGGGTATTGAAATGGATGCGGAAGCAAGAATCGTAATTAACCTTGAGTACTACGGCAAAATTGATCTAAACAAGCAGCGATACATGCGGTGTTCGCCGGGTTCGACTCAATATCACACTATCTATCCTAATCCTCATTCTCCTCAATCTCCGTTCCCATCTCTACCTCCACTATGCTAGCCGTCTACCAGTATCTCGTTCCACAGGCGACAGCTAGAATTCGCGAACAATCATATCTTCAATTTATGTTGAACTGAGGTGGACTCGAAACTAACCTGTGCCGGGCGTTGTATATGCATGCGATCTAGAACGCGTTGCCTAACAAAAACAAACCCACTGAATCGAATGATACTTCTCTCAAAACCTCCATCCCCGCCCCGCCACACACACACCTCAACAGCAATGCCCATGCCGCAACTCCTACCAATCCCACCAATCCCAAAATCGAAAACTTGGCTTCCATCGATCATCTCAAGCTTAACCAGATCCCTCCTCCCAGTCATCTACATTTCATCCTCAAAAGCTACTACCGACGCTTGCATAAATAACAAAATAAACCCCACGAAACTTGATCATGATTGGCAAAAAAACCGATAACGTCCTAATATAATAATAATAGAGCACCTGAATATAACCATTTGAGCTAGTAACTAGGGCAACCGAAAACGGCGACCCTCGATTGTTTTCACAAGGTTGATACTGTCATTCTACATTAACATAGCCCTGGAGGCGTTAGTCCCATCCCTCCGCTAGAGCTAATCTGGAGTAGATGGGGGGGGGATTGGAAAATCCGGGGCTGATCGCGATAGCCATACTATCGATGCTGAGGGAAAAATATGCAGAGGGGCTTTCTTGATCTTGATATATATGTAAATGGCCAACAACATAAAAGAATCAGACTCGATCGAATTTAACCAGATATTTTTATGTATATATATTTACGCTTTATCACACATTGAGCACAGTAAACCCCCTTCTCATATTCAGACTTCGTGAGCCAATCAATATATACACACTCGTATAACAATTTCTTTGTTCAAGTCGAAAAATATGAGCATGAAACCGTTGAATAAATTGTTTTTCTGTTTGTCAAGTTTTGATATTTTCCCCAAGTATATGAATATGAATATATAACTATATATAGTTAGTTAGTTAGTTAGCCCACGAAACGAAACAAATGCAAAATAAATAATTATTAGCTAGCTAACTCTTGGTCCTTCACTCAACTCAACTCAACTCAACTCACGCATTCACACAAAACAGGAATGAAATGTATTATTATACCCAACATACTGTACATACATACAATCCCCTCTCTTTTTCCTATCTACCCCATCTCAAACAAAAGCAAACACATTCAATCAAACACTCAAACGTTCAGCCCCATGGCCGGCCTCGCTCCGCTGTTTAACAATGGCAGGCTATGTACATAGCCAATAAACACTCTCCGATAAGGGAGAAACCACCACCCCTCTAAAAAAAGAAACAAGGAAGGCGGTCGGGACCCTTGGGGGACCCATTCATTCACAGCCGCCTGAGGCACCTGGGCAGTTTCTCCACCAGGCGAAAACTAAAGTAGGCTGTATGTAGTAGTTAGCCTGTTAGGACAGTGGTTAGAGGGGGGGGTGGGGGGAAGATTTCAAAAACTTCCAAGGGCTTTTTTAGAATGTTCTTTCAAGCGCCACTGCTGATAAGCTGATAAGCTGATTGGTTGTGTTATTTTTGGGCGGGCTGCAAGGGTTTTTTTCTTTCTTTCTTGTATGGTATGGTATAGTTATGTATTGTTATTGTATTGTAAGATATATGTTATGTATTGGAATTACGGCCCAGATCTTGGTGATTCGATATGGATGGATGGCTTTATCTGGTTTGAGTGAGGAGGGGGATGGTTGTATTGTGTGTGTGTGTGTGTGTGTGAAACAAAGAGCTGAATTAACGGACGGCGTTGTGAGACATAAATATTGTTGATCTATATTTGGGATATTTTGGATATTCTGAACGGCGAACATTAACATTGTTGGGCATTGAAATAAGATAGATGGATATATATACATACATGCATATATACATGGCAGGGGAGGAGGAGGAGTGTGAGGATATTTTTTTCCCACTCCCACCTCACCCCCCGATCGATCAGGATACCTATGTATTTTGGGAGAATACACCAATGCTACATTCACATCCCTCACAAGTCAGGGTAAGTAATATCGTTAGAAAATGCCGACGTCCAATGTTACTGTATGATATTGATATATATATTAAAATGATATTGATATGATAATGAGCGGAGATTATATTATTATTATTATTATTATTATTATTCGACATCCTTTTTACCACACCCTCCGTCAACTCCCCGGCTCCGAGGCATACATACATACATACATACATACATACATACATAGCCAGCGCAGTGGGAACAGAAAAAATCCTTGTTCTCCCGCGCCATTATTGAAATTTGAGGCCGTTAATTCTCCGTTCTAAGTTTTGGTCTTTTTTCTTTTTCCTTTTTTCTTTGTTGATCGACGAGAAATGCGGAGAGGAAGAAGAGAGGGGGGGCCCGCCCTTGTGTGAATAGTTGACTCGAATGAGTGGATTTTTGAAACCAAAAGGCCTTCTTTTTAAGGGAATCCCCATTTCTATCTGAAACGGATTGAGGCATAACTAACTAACTACTAAACTATAACGACTCCGTATAGTAGTAATCATAGTTAATAGTGAATAGTTAAATAATAATCCACCCCCTTCCCCCGTATGAGGGATTTATTTTTTTGCATGTCTTGTCTTGTCTTGTCTGGCCCCGGAGATGAGTCATTTTTCCCAATCCAATTCCTTATTTTATTCTTTTTCTGCAATGAAGCATGTATTGAATTGAACTGAATTGAACTAAATTGAATTGGATTGAATTGAATGGATGGATGGATGGATTGATTTTAGCTGGTCGGGAATTAAATTCAACGTTCTCTGTCTGGCCCCTGTTGGAGATGCATATATATACACATTTTTATAGCTATAAAAAAAAACCCCCCACAATCAATTATCAAGTCATCCATCATCAAACAGAATCAGATACATGTATCATGCATGTATGTATGTAATCTGCCCACGGCACATTGCCATTGCCATTGCCAATTGCATTTTAATTTCAATTTCAATTCCAATCCCATATATATATCTATATATATATATATATATTTTCCCCGACCAATAAGGGCATTTTGAATTGAAGTAGGGAGTAATTGGCAATTGTCATATGTGCGGTTTTCGGTGGCGGGCAAAGTTGACGGGGGAATATCGGGCTAGATCTGCCCCGAGGCTGCCGAGTTTTCAAGTTAGTTTTGTTCTATGGGCTGTGGAAGTATCTACCCTAGGTACCCAAGGTACATGTATCTTAGATATCTACCTAATCTATCAGGACTGAGAGAGAAGAAACTTGAATCCACGGATAGATCCAAATTACATCATTTTGATACCAAGGAAATACCAACTGTTACATCAACGTTGAATATCCATATCCAGCTATATATATATATATTATATATATATATACCTACGTAATGAGCTGTCACAGATCGATCACCCAGCCTTCCAAGGTTTTTTAACTAACTAGTTTACCTAGGTATATAATACAGATGACATCATAGCCTCACAGGGCTGTACTAATTAATTGCCACGGCCACCCGTCATGTTATGGTATTGTAGTGTGTATCTCCTCTCCTGTCCCGACTCCACCCGACGACGGGGTGGCGCAACTGTTTTCTTGTTCGGGGGAAAATCCTCCGCACTGCATAATTAATTAGAGCCGGGTCTTCTTATTATTCAATTCTGCTCCGTAGAGAATGAGAAATTTGATGCCGACTATACATCCATCCATCCATCCATCCATACATATATATATGCGAAGCTACTGCGGCGGGAGGCCAGGGGGGGCGTATAAGGGTGTAAGCTAGCTAGCTGTCCTTGGGAAATTATTTGTTGATTATTTTCATGGGTTCGGCCAGGCACAAAGCTCCCCTGGGCGAGGAAGAAATCCTTCCCCCCCCCCCCCCTGGTCAGTGCATGCCCAGTCATTATTGGGCAACCAACCAGTCCAAGCAAGCAAGCAAGCAAATTTGAAAGATATTCACAGCAAAACGGGTTTAAAATATTAATCAATCAATTTCTCACTCAAATTGATTCATACAATGGGGACGGATACTCTCTAATTGAAGCATTCCCACGCGCGCGGGGGAGGAAAGAATGGGTTGAGTTGGGTTATCGAATTTTGTTATCAATTTCTTTTTTGGTTATCAAGATAAGAGTAATTTATTTGTGTGATGTCTGTTTTCATACCTAAAAAATACTGACCGCCCCCCCGATACGGTACGGTGGTTACATGCAACCTTACCCGACCGTACCCTGTAAAACTTGTTTGTTCCCTGTTTGACAGCTGGCAGCCACACACACACACACACCGCCACCGACTACGCTAAGGAACACGCACAAGGCGCAAAGTTTGATGGAACTACTCTGTACAGGGTGATGAAGATTTAAACAATCCGTAGTGAATAGAGAATAGAGAATAGTGAATAGTGAATAATAAAATGAAATCCAAAACAATTATACCAACTGCTATGTTCAACAAACAAAAAACATTACTTCATCGAGTCCTCGAAAAGCAGTCAGTATGAGAATTACTGCACCGCCGCCTCCCCAAGGCCCAGTGCTGTGGCTCAGACGCCGGGCGGAAGGGAGAAGGCTCAATACGGTAATACATACGGAACAATACGGAATGGGTGACGAGACGAGACGAGACGAGACGATACACCCCCGTACCGTACCACAGATGGGGCACTCACCCCCACCAAACCAAAACCAACTTTATCGGACCTGTATATTATATATTACCTAGGTATATATTATATTTTCTTCTTCTTCCTCCTCCTCCTCCTCCTCGACTCTCTTCTTTATATATCATATATCATACCGCCCGTTCCCCCGCCTATCCTCTTCTTTATATTTATATATATATATATATATAAAAATAAAAAAATAAAACTCTTCTCATTCATTCAAATCCTATATTCATCACTCACTCTGCTTCTTCTTCTTCTTCCTCTCTCGAAGCTTAGTTACCTCCTGTTTTTTATTTTTTTCGCCTCTTTTATCCCACAGATAAACCGACACACACACGCATCTATACCACAGTCATGGTAAGCTGGACTCCTGTTTCTTTCTCTTCTCTCTTTTTCTTCTTCAGTATTTAGCTATTTGGATGGACATTTAAAGCTAACAGGATGGATTACGTACAGGCGTACCCTTCTACACATCTCTCCAATACGGAGAATGTACGTTCCTTGCCACACACACACCCTTTTGTTATTTTTGTTTTTTTTTTTGCCTCTTAGCTCGCTCGATATGATCGCTTTCGAAAAACAAACTTTTGACTGATAACTCCCTTTTTTTTACGATGGGTATAGCTCATGAAATATATGAGCCTCGACCAGCGGGGTCATGTTATGGCGGAGTATATCTGGATTGATGCCGCGAGTAATGTTCGATCAAAAACAAAGGTATGAACTTGCCCTGCCGTGATAGCTAGAGACAAATGACATGAAGGCCCAATCACTATAAAGCAAACCAAAAAATAGCTAACAAGATGCATGAAAACAAAACAGACCCTCAGCGGCCCCGTCAAGTCAGTCGAAGAGCTTCCAGAATGGAACTTCGACGGCTCATCAACAGGCCAAGCCCCCGGCGAAAACTCAGACGTCTACCTCCGCCCCATCGCCATGTACGCAGACCCCTTCCGCCGCGGCGACAACATCCTCGTCCTCTGCGAAACCTGGGATTCGGACGGATCGCCCAACAAGTTCAACTACCGCCACGAGGCTGCCAAGCTGATGCGCACGCATGCACATGAACACTTTTGGTTTGGCCTCGAGCAGGAATACACCCTTCTTGGGCCTGATGGATGGCCGTATGGCTGGCCCAAGGGTGGGTTCCCTGGTTCTCAGGGTCCTTATTATTGCGGTGTGGGAACTGGCAAGGTACACTGCCGCGATATTGTCGAGGCGCATTACAAGGCTTGTTTATATGCTGGCATCAACATCTCCGGTATCAACGCTGAGGTCATGCCTGCTCAGTGGGAGTACCAGGTTGGACCCTGCGAGGGTATTAGCCGTAAGTTTATAATCCCACCACAACCAAAAAGAAGGAAAAACGCATCTGTCTTATGTGTGTGTGACATGAACTAACCCCACATCTGCTTTTAAAAAAAACAGTCGGCGACCAACTCTGGATGTCCCGCTTCCTCCTCACCCGCGTCGCCGAAGAATTCGGCGCCGTAATATCCTTCGCCCCCAAGCCCATCCCGGGCGAATGGAACGGCGCCGGCCTACACTCCAACGTCTCCACAGAAGCCATGCGTTCCGAGGGTGGCATGAAAGTCATCGAGGCAGCCATGAAGAAGCTCGAAGCGCGCCACTCGGAACACATCGCCGTCTACGGCGAGGGCAACGAGGATCGACTCACCGGCCGCCTGGAGACGGGCAGCATTGACACTTTCAGCTATGGCGTTGCAGACCGTGGTGGGAGCATCCGTATCCCGCGCCAGGTTGCGAAGGATGGGAAGGGATATTTTGAGGATCGGAGGCCGGCGTCGAATGCGGATCCGTATCAGATTACGGGGATTATTGTTGAGACTGTAAGTTTGTTGTCCAAAATTCTATTGAATACGCCTAAAAAGTATATATGAGACGGGGAGTTGCTAACCTATATTTTTTTTCTTTCTCCACAGCTTTGCGGCGCTTCATAGATGGGGTTGTCCGGTCTTGAACAAAAAAAAACAATCGGTTAATTTTCATTTTTGTGCTTTCTTTACCCTCCCTTCCCCCTTTTATATATACCCTCAGTTGTCGAACCTTGGGGTTGGTGTCGATGAAGCACAGCACAGCAGCGGCTTGGATTTCTCTTTGAACCCTCACCACAGCGAACAAGAAACCCAAATCATATATACCTGATTCTCCCCTTTGTGTCGTGTCGTCTATACCCAATTTTCGTTTTTTTCATCGCGGGAAACAAAACTAGTTATATATGATCTGGGGAGAAAGGGAGAAAGGAGAAGAGCAAATCCGTCGCTGTCATGCTTTCAAATCATCTTCATTATCATCATCATCATCATCGTCCCCTAACCCTCTATAACCCTCAAACCTCCTCCCCAAGTTTCGCATCGTAATCGCGTTTGCCATTTTTCTTTTCTTTTGCGTTTTCAAATTCATTTCATGACTTTTTTTTTGTGTGTGTGTTTGGGGTTTTCTGTTTGGGGTTTCTTTCTTTTTTTCCCTTTGTCGTTCCGTTTTTCTTTCTTTTCTTCCGTACTATAGAGTCAGTCACCCGGTGTCGGCCGTTTCTTGTGAGGCCTAACTTTCTTTCTTTTTCTTCTTCTTCTTCTTTCTCTTTTTTTCTAATGTTGATAATTGTCACGTCTTATTTAATATTTGCGAAAATTTTCTCATCTTCTCTGGTTTCTTTTTCCCTGTTTCTTCGTTCTTCTCGGCCCCCTTTTCTGTCTGTGTTAGGCGAAATGTAATCTTCATTTCTTTCTTTTATTTATAAAAGGTTTTTTTAGAAGGGATATATATATATATATATATGACGGGCTCGGGCTTTCCATCTTCTCGTTAAATCTTTTTGAAAGCAATGGGGGAGATATGCGTGTGATATATATAAAAGTAATAAAAAAAAACACGGAACCTTCGCTTTGGTGATTAAAAACGATTAAATAAACTATATAACTCCGTATTTCCTTCCCCATATAACTATATCTTAAGTTTGGCATTGGACTGGACTATATATTAGGTATATAAATGATCTACGGAGAAGGTAACTATATGTATGCCAATGTAACACTCCACGTGGATATGTCCAGCAGTTACCATCGTAAAATAATAGTCGATTCTATTATTAATTAAGTTCTCTTCTCAAACTTCATAGATATCATCATCATCAGTTTCCCAGACCTCTCCTCGCTCTAGGGTGTTATTTACTCAAGGGCTACATGGCCTCCCAACATGATCAATCTGCCATTCCAGCTGTCAACATCAACAGCGCCCCTTTCTTCTCGCCCTACTTTTCCCCGCCATCTCTTTACCCTCCTTGCCCCGCACTGTATCTCTCCTATCTCCTCTCCTCTCCTCTCCTCTCCACAACCTCTAGACTACTACACCAACTGGTTTACTAAATTATATACCTAGGTATCCACCCGGCATTCGGTACTCATGTCATGATCAAAGAGCGGGGGCAAACTGTTGCCAGTTGGCCAGGCATTGTTCAGATATTGAAACTAAACCTGCCAAGCAGCCATACAACAACAAATCAGCAGGACATGGCATATCCATAATGGACTTGGGAGACTTGGGGGAAGAGGAGCACGTTTAGCCAAAGCAAAACAACCAAGCATCAAGTATATACCCGCCTTTTTTTGCTTATTAATGTGAGTAATGTGGTTACCCGGACGTTTTCCCATGCCCATGGGACAATGTTCAGGTTAAAACAAACTACTAAGCTAAGCGGCACGCCGCCAGCACACCCCAACCCTTGGAAGGATCTAACTACCATTAAAAGTGCCTAGGTTGTGTCTAAGTTGGTAAGTTGGTAGGTTGGCAGTCTGTGGATGGATGGATCCCTTGGGGGATTAGAGACTAAGGTGGAATTTTTGAAGCTAACTTCTCCGCATTCCATTATTGATGCATTGCCGGTGCAGACACCTAGTTCGGTAGAAAGTCTGTAAATCAATTCAAATTTCTTCATGTGAAGTCCTGAAGTCGTGACTAAAGTCTTGAACAATTTTACTTGATACACACACGACATCATGGAGGTTAGCCTCGCGGTTGAATTTTTAAAAAAATATTGCGATTCAATGATGACAAGCAGCTTTTTGAAACCCTATCCCATGCGAGTCCACGGGTTACTCTAGGGGGGGGGGGGGGGGGGGG
>PDND01000147.1:0-74660 GCA_002572855.1 [Emmonsia] crescens | reverse complement strand
AATGAAAAATAAACAAGAAGAGAGGGAGAATAGAGTTGTATTAATAATTATCCCCCGCCCCCGGATCGGTTCGGCATTTTTAGTTGCATATCACATGACTGGCCATCGGATAAATATATCTTCCACCAAAAAAAAAAAAGGATCACATGACCCACAACTTGCTACAAAACCACCAACTTTCTTCCGAAGACCACATTTTTTTCCTTTTTCCCTTTTCTCTCTCCATCAAAAAGTAAACAGAACCAGCCACGACCGTCGTTTTAGATTATTTTTTTTATATATTAATACAAAAAAAGTATCCCACAGCGACGTGTTGCCATGAGACCTCCCCCCTTACGGGGGGCAGGAGGTTTCAGTGGTTCTGGAGAATGATTTATGCAATCCTTGATAGGAAGTTTCTTTCCCGTTAATACTACGGGTCCTCTTCATTGAGGGCGATGGGAAGGGAATGTCGATGACGGGATACATTTTATTTTTGCAATACACTTCTTCTTAATGATGGATGAGGGGGAGAGCTTGAGCTTGAGATGCAAGAGATTGGTATTGGCACTGGCACTGGCATTGGGCATTGGGCATTGGGCATTGATTGGACTTTATCTTTGCTGCTCAAATTGATATATGGGGGGAGAAAGCTGGTGTGTGTGTGTGTGTGTTGATTGTTTCAATTCCGTGTAGGGCTACGGCCTTGAATGGAGATCAATTTTCATGCTTGCGGAGCCATACATATATATTATATATATATATATATATATTATGCCTTGCCTTGGGGCCGGCCTGGGCTGTGTGGTTCGGGAATCATATGAGCCTGGCCATTGCGGTAGTTATTCACTAGGTATAACACTGAGCAAAAATATAAATTTGATATCTTATTAAAGAATATACGTGTGTTTTTCTTCTCCTTTTTTCTATCTTGTCTTCACTTATCGCTTTCATGTGTGATATTATTGAAAAATATTTCTGTATTTTTTGCTTCACTTACTCTTATCGCATGGCCCAATTTCGCGTGTTGCATGGTATAATTATGGATTTTTAAGCCTGGTGTACGTAGGTAGGGGACCCGACCCTCGATTGTCAAGCTCGTTGATCTCGATAGGTTCCCCATAATATGACATACATCCCACAGCCCAGGCCCCATGGTGTCAGTGTTGGAGTGATAGCGATACGATATGGCACGGAATGATACGCCTATACAAGCTGCCGACCACTCACCATCCTCCCTCCCAACCGATATCTTTCTATACTGACTGGTTGGTGTGCTCCTTGACATAGACAACTGGGATCAACAGTCGACCGCACGTAACCACGCTCAAGTCACCAATAACCTAAACCCTCTCTGAAACAGAAACTCAAAAAGGGTACTCGTCGGTTTTATTTCGTCTATGGCCACGCTCGGCCGGGTCAAATGTGCCACTCCGCCTTGTCGAGTCCGGGTCCAGATGACGGACAACTGGTTGAGTTTGGGTCCTATTGCGGAGGTCGTCAGTGCACCATTGGAACGGCGTGTGAATATGTTGTATGTACATGTACATGTACATGTACAGACAGTAATATTGAGCGTCTGCGATAAGCCAACAATCCCAATGGAACTTTCGATATTGCTGAAATAATTCTGGTTGAGCTTGCAATGGCGGTGGATTGAATAGGGCTATACAGAACCGGTGCCGCTGCCTCAGTTATTTCCCCCGTCCTTCTGAGATGTCTGTCAGTTTACCGAGGCGGAGTGTCTATTTTTTTCTCTTTTTGCTGAGGCAGACAGGAGGTGCCACGTCGGATTTCCCTAAATTGGGGTGTTGCTATACTCACAGCTTTCTTCTACCACCAATGCGAGTATTGGTTTACCGCGGGTCAAGTTTGATTGGAAAGACAGAGGCAAGTTGGGGAGGGAACTTTTCTTTTTCTCGTATAATAACGGACCCACCATGTTTTCAGCTTGCGCCCTATGTTGTTGGATCGGTGAGGACAATGGCAACTGACGGGCCGACGGTGGTGGTGGGTGTATAGGCTGTGGTGGAGGTGTTAAGGTTTGTACAGTACATGGAAGTGCATGGACAACTACAGCGGCTGCGCTTTCACGATGCCCTGATAGGTCTAGAACTGGCCTGTCAAGCTGTCAACTGTCAGCGGCTAGGGTTGTGGGAATATTAAGATGTGTACTGTACACGTGGGACTCGTGAGAAGAGAGGAGCAGTTGGATGTGTCGGGATTTGGATACCTGTGTATGCTACCTCGAGAATTCCAACACAGCTCACTCCGCAATAGCCTGATGTTGAAGGTGCTCCTAGGGGAAAGTCAATGTGTAATTCGAGCTTGACATCTACATGGGCGGTGCTATTATGACCAAGTCCAAAAAGGCTCGAGACAATTATCTCACCATACTCCGCAAGCTTTGTCTCTGCAAACCACCGTTTCGACCTCAAAGCGTCAAAAAGCATACATCAATTGCTCATTGGCCTTACTACACAACTTGGACATCTCCCGAGATCGTCTAAGCTGGCAACCTCATAACTCTATTCGCTGCTCGCGACCAGGATACCATGCAGCAAGGGTTCAAACACTTCATCCCATGACGTGCACTTTTATACTTAAAAGGCACGGTCACAAAACCGGGGTCATTTTATTTACTTACATTAGGCAAGCGCCCTTGAAGAAGAAAATGAACGGCGACAAGCACTATCGTTATCTACTCGCTGTAGCTAGGATAGTATGTGTTCTCGCAGACGGGCTGGCGTTTCGCGATAAAATACAAGGTATATCCCACCTTTGCATGATTTGTAGTTTGGGTGATGATGAGAAATGAAGAATTGAGGGCGGGAAACGCATAAAGTTTGGATGAGCACAGCATGTAAATGTCAACAAATCTTCAGCTGATCGAAGCGCTCAAGGATCCAATTTGATCTGGGGCAGATACTACTGTGGGGGGGGGGGGGGGGGGGGTACTTTCTCAACCCACTCTCGTTTTGCTGGTTGCGCTTCCCAGGAGACGGAGAGTAACATATTCGTCACTCCCCCCTCCCCCGGTTCACAGCCCGTCACTGGAGTAGTGGGAGGGAGGGTAACGGCGCGAAGGGAATAAAGCTCTTCACGCTTGCTTGTGAGGTAGTTGGGGAACATAGCGTATTTTGACGCCAGGGGAATTTCGTTTGCATAGTCATCACAACAATGTGTATTAGGGCTGCAATTCGTGTTGCTGATGATATGAACAAGCCTGGGATATGAGGGTGATGGTTAATCTCGCTCTGGTCGGTTTGTAATGTGGAGTATATCGCTTGTTGCTTGAAATAGAAAGCAAACAAACCGCTACTCCGCAAATCCATGGATAATGGCGGTATTGCCTGGGGAAATCCGCAGTAGAGATGGGTTTGATTATTATCCAATCAATGCAGGTATATAATTAGGTGTTAATTCAGGAGCGTTTCCCAAAAGGCGAAACGGATTTTAGAACCGGTTTCAGGTTTCTATTTCGAGCTCTTGAAACTTTCACTATCAAAACCTGCAGAATTTTCCTGCAGGAAAACGGGGTGTTTCAAACTGTGGCTGGTTGCGGGGAATTGGTTTGTTTCATCTTAAAATAAGCTCAAAAATAGAAACATCTTTGGACGAAAAACCATAATTCAGCGAAATAAGCAATACTTCGTGGCCAGCCGAGAGATGGTCGGCTTTCGAATGCGGAGTAGCGCAAAGACAATTGCGGACCAATCCTCGCGATGACCATTGGATGACGGCAAAGCCAGATGGGATTGATTCATTCGAGCATTAAACACAACCCCAATAATAAACTTCTATGATCGTTTGTCAGAATATGAAACGTTGTTTCAGCCGTCCATAACGGGAGATCGCGAAGTCAAGCGGGTGGGGATAGCTAATCAAGCATTGTAGATGGCTCGGCGGATATTTTTAATTTCATGCAGAGCAATATGCATACATGCATACCTGTAGCGCAAAAAGGGAATTGTCCAGTGAAAAGGCCATCGTAGGATTTCCAGAAGACCGGTGTAGGCTATACACCAGCTGCTGGCGCCGCGAGCTGTTGAAGAGGGCAAATATTCTCAACGTAACTGGTTGATAAAAGTCCCCCAGTCACTAGTTTTGGGGAGGAGCGCGACAAACAACGAACTAGGAGGAAGAATCATATCATTACCATATGGTATTTCTGGGGGGCAAAGAGGGGCCCCAGCCAAGACAAGGTGCGAAAGATCCCAGGTTGGAGTTGGCGTGTTGTGAACCTCTGATTTTGGAGCTCTGGGATTTGCTGAAAACCCGCAGGGAAGTTTACCGCTGGTGCTGATCGAGCCGCCGAGGTGGAACAAACCCAAAATCTGCCTAGGTAAGCACGCGCTGGGCAACAAATCCACAAGCACGAACCAGAGAGCGAGGCTTGGAGCTGCTGTTCCTTGTCCTCCACACGCCTGTGACACAAGAGCTTCTTCCTGGATTGTCAATTGGCCGTTACGGGCTTGCCGAGTAGATTTTTATCCCGTTTTCAAAACAGGGCCAATATATGCCCTAACCTCTGCGGGAGGTAAACATCAAAACAGACACATGGCAGGCGTTTACAGTGGTGGATCGGGGCTATGAAGTTGAACCCGAGCATGATATAAAAGAAGCTCCCGAGTCCAGAGAGTCCGAGAATCCAAATGCTGATCACCATTGCATCTGGTGACCGAATTTCTTGCTCCTCAACCAAAGTTTGAGTCAACATCAGTTAGAGCTTGTGCTTTTAACCCCATTTCAGTGCCTCGAAACCTCTGTGACTTGTCCCATTGTTTGTTAAGGCAGTTCTGGACACCCCAGACACTTCCAAACCCGCGTCAACTTCTTCCAGCCCAGTTCGCTGTAGTTTAGCCTCCTCTTGTTGTCCACTGCCATTGGTACGTCAGAACCGACACGGGCTTAAATCCTAGCTTGTTTGTGAAAGCAGAAGTGTGAACATTTTTGGGGGCTGATAATTACTGTGTTTGGAATTTTAGTGCCCTAACTCCCCTCTCAAACCAACCCGATTCCAGCAGACCTGCTGCAACTGGGAGCAACAGCCATCACCGTCACAGCAATCGCCCCAACTGCACGACCGCAAGCGTCATCACGGTTTTGTGGTCAACTGCGGGCGGCTACACCCAATCACTGCGCCGCATCGCCAGTCCGCCGCCGTCCACCCTTGGCCGAGCTAGGCCTTGCACTACTACTCGACTAGGCTCTTTACATGCTAGTTGTTGCTAAACTTGGCCCCTGAAGTGTGCTGCTGAAACCGCCGAGTTGCTACGAGGCATCGCACTGGTCCAGATTTACGCGCCGACCTCTAGCTGCACCAAGCAGCCGTCATATCATCTTCACGCCTGGCCCTCCCTCCCCCCAAAGGCAAAAGAGCAACACGCAAGGGTGAAGTACGCTGGTCGGCTTCATTGGAAAGTTGTTTGGCTCTCCATTCCTAGAATTGTCCCATGCATTGTGTTTTATGTGTGTTTCCTCCACTCAGTCACTCTCCAGCGTTCTGTTATTAAAAGCTCGTTGCCGCCCGCACATCTTACTTGCTTCAACCCTTTCTTCGGTCTCCGCTCCCTAAGGCTTCTTGATCTCGCAACTCTCTGGTGTGGTCATTGATTTGTACTTTCTTCGTACCCGAGACATTCACTTGTTGTATCGGCCGTCTACTTTCTTCATTGCGGATAGTTAGTTACAATCAGTGCCGCCACCATGCCTCCTTCTTCGAAGCCCACGCTTCCTCCCATCTCTACTTCAAAGTCTCCAACTTTCCCTTCTGAACTTCACCAAAGCCCTGTGCTACTCACGGGGAAATTTGAGTCTATCAAACAGGAGGATATTCTACAGAAAACACCTATCACACCCCCTGTGGCATATGCAGACTTCCTTAAGTCGGTCACTCCTGTCTTGACCAGCCCGATGAGATCTGGCTCTACTATACTATCTGAAAGGAGCTCAGGACATTCCTCCCCAACTACTCAGCCTTCAACTGCTAGCAGCACATTTTTCTGTTCCTGTGATAGCCACAAGCCGCACAAGTCACCAGCTGTGTCTATCCCACCGCCATCTCCCTTTGCGCACCCAAGATCCGCCAGGACTCCCAAATCTTTGCGCGCCCTAAGAATACCAGCATCCCCCAGTATGCGCTCGCCTATGAGTGCGTCGTCTCCCAAAAGCGCCTCATGCACATCAGCGCGGTCCCAATTTTCTCCATCAGACTGGTGCGTCTCGCCAGGCGCTCGGTATTTCGACCCTCCTCGAAGCGCATCTGGGCGACCTGTTTGCGTTCGACATGTTGTCACTCGCACAGTAACCTACAAACGCACACCGCTGGACCCAGCGCCCAAAGGCAAACGAAGGAAAACTGACGAATAAATGACCGCCATACTCGATATCACTCGAACCTTAAACCATCCATTTGTCTCTACCGACATACTTTCAACCAGCCTCTCCTGCTACCTCGCTTCCCTACTTTCTACCCGTTGCCTTGGAGTCGGCGTTGCTTCACTATATAGCGACGGTATTTTCTCACGGCCTCAGTGTATTAATGCACACTGCACCAAGGCCGCTAGGGAGTGTCTCGCGCACGCCGCAAACCGACATGAGCTTATTGGAAAATTTTGACAGCCATGTCCATCATCGTCGCTCTCGCTCTGGAGACTTTTGTCCCAATATGAGGCACATGATATCTTCCACTATGCTGGTTAAATTCTTGCATTTACCGTGGACCTCACAGCCATCCTCCTTTTGTTTTCTTTTGCTTTACTTTGGTGCTTTCTACCCTCCCACCAGGAGTTTTGGATATATAGCCCGGTGTTCTGGTTTGGCGTGGGATATGATTTTTTGCTTTTTTGATGGAGTTCGATGGTCCCCAGGTTGGTTTGCATTGACATAACCAAAGATGCAACCAGAATGATGGAACGGGTTGTATCTATTTGATATTTGCTCTCCTCCACGCGCTATTTTGTGCCCGTCCTGCCTGCTACAGTTTCCTTTTTTGGTGTGTTTTACCTACTACTGTCATGATCAGTCCAGGGATATCTATGCTTGAATGTTACGTACATATACCTATTTTTTTCCTTCGATTTTGTCATTTACACCGTATATAGCTCGCGTTTTCTTCTGGCGCGGGGGACGGGTTGAGACTGCTCCCCTGTCTGTCATCTACTCCAATATTATATTACATACGAGAGAATATTTTTGACAATCTATTTTATCCATACTTATAATGGTCAATCCCTATTAACTTCACAACATGGTAACGTAGTCATGGCAAGCGTAAAAGTATCACCAAACCGATCATAGAACACTCACCTCAGATGTAGCGACCACCTTCTACCACATAATCTTTACCCCGCCCCGACCACTTTATTCTTTTCTTTTTTTACCTACCTTCGTTCTTCATCTATCTTCAGCGGGGAAGCCTGTTTCTGTCCCACCAAAGCACTCACCAACCACAAGCCCACGACTACGTAGTAATAAACCAATAACCAGGATCAAAGCGATAAACTAATTTAGCGTTCTCGGTGCTCATGATCCTTTTTCTATTCATTGAGGTAAAAATATTTATTTCTTCCTTCTTTTCTATTGGATGTCCGCGATGCGATCGGGAACTGAAAGTAACGGATCCTCAACTGGTACAATTTCTTCTACCCGCTAAAATTATAGCTGCCAATCATTCGCATTAATTTTGGCCAGATGTTGGTTTTTTTGGGGCTTGTCCTGTTCACTCTGGTGGCCATAACCAATGGGCTGCCCGAGTTTGCGGGCCAAGCCTGTGGGGGCTCAAAGATCTGCAGGACTTGGACGGGGATTCGATGCGCTGTCGAATGACGGGTGCTGGAACAGACCTTAGGGATGGGAATTGGCGCTCATATTCCGTAGGATTTTAGAAAGTTATGTGAAGGGGTTGGTGTGGGCGCTTAAAATAGCATCTGCTACGAGGTTAGCTAGTTAATATTACACAGACAGCTCATTGACTAAAATGGTGTCCAGTTGCCCTATTATTTAAATTACAGTGGATGAGAGGTAGGCGCCAAAATTTTGTCCTTGAGGGAAGGGAAGAAAGGAAGAGGCTATGATAAATCTCTCCTTAGACTGTTACGAGAAAAATATGCAGGGCATGTTGATACATATGCCCAATCATCACGCGCGATGTCAAGTCATGTCGCTTTTCTTTCGTTTTGTCGGTGAGCATCTAAAAGGATTCGAGAGCGGAGTTCTCTCCAATCCCATTGGCCAGCTCTTCTATAAATGGAGCTTGTCGTTGTATTACTATTGGACTTTACTTGAGTTTTTAATATAAGAGAATTGGTTTTAAACACAACATTACCACACCCTCCATGATAGTCATATATTGTTGCCGTTATATACATACTGTTCAACACATCAAAGGGTTTACACTATCAGCTCTTTCGAATTCATTCATGTCATGGGAAGGCGGGATTCAGTCCTCAACCTGATGATGTGAAGGGGTTGACATGTAATAGGCTATCTAGGCCACTGGCCTTGAGAAGTAGAGGAGCGAAAGAGACAAATTGAGCTTGCATTCACAGCATCGTTCGACGCTAAAATGGCCGGCCTTTTGCGCAGAACACTTTTCCAACAGGCTCCAAACGGGTGTTGCAATTAACCCATAAGTTATGAGTGGCTGGCCCTGATAAAAGCCAAGAACTAAACAAGTTTTTGATGAAGTGGGTATCATGCATCATGGTACACAGATGTAAAAAAAAACAGCACTGCGCCGCCTGGAGCAGTGTCTGTAGTTTTATTACGCTCGCGAACAGCTTCGGCGTGAGTTACTGGATATATAATCAGAAACTATTCTTTCTCAACGGGGTTTATGACAAGGTATCAGATAAGGCGGGTACTCTGATTCCCAGAGTAGGACTTATTGGAGCCAAATGCACCATGTGTGATTTTCATGCCAAAGAATAACTTAGTTGGAGCTGGATAGGTATACTTAGAAGTTAGCCCTCAGGTATGCATCTCCATATTTCAAATTTTCCAGTCGGCATTTCCTTAACATATCAGTCAGCGTGGCAATAGGGAGAAATCCATTTATTTCCATTTCGGCATGGTGCAAGCCGAATAGAAACCCAGCATGGGATAAGTTTCTCAGCTTACATTCGTGGGTACTATAATCCATTCATTCCCGCCTTTTCTTTCCGGTCGCATCGCACGGATGTCATCTCCATCTGCTAGAGTAAGAAGAATAATGGGAATTCTGGATGCGACCAAGCCCATTTCATTTCATTTCCTGTGTACCTGCTGCTTGCTTTCATGCAAAATTGGCCACTCTGTGGCATGGATATAATGAATCTCACCACCATGAAAATTGAAGGTTGACATTTCAAGATGACATGCATCGTACATTTTTGAAAGAGGAGACTTCGACGAAAATCCCCCTGGCGTTGTGAATGCAAGGGTTATAATATTATTCGACGAATTGTATTCCCACGTCGGCGCCACAGACCTCAGAAGACTGCGGTAGGTATGATTGCCTCACGATTTCCATAATGATAACATGGGAAAAGAGGTCGTGAATCCAACGCACGAGGTTCGTTGGAATTTTGGAAGCCCAGATACTGCGTATACCCACGCGGGGCAGGGTTTTGGGCCTAATTTTGGGTGACGATGTCGGATACCCAGCGAGTAATGCCCCAGCGAGTAATGCTCCAATCGCATTGGTTGAAAAAGATCCCGAAACATGCAAGCTTCCAGAAGCGCTGATGGAAGTTGTTTCAGACAATAATAGCAAGGAACTGGGGTATTATTAGGTAAAGTAATCCTGGGGCTGTGAACTTGAAGGTTTTTGTCCCGTGATTTTGCCATCCCTCCTCTCCTCCGGCTGCGGCAACCAGGTCAATCTGTAGATGCTGGGAAACTTCTGCCCATAGATTTTTGAGGTTTTGAGATTTCTGGCTAGTTACTGGCTCCTTTACTTGGTCGGGTTCCAATATCTGTCCTTTTTCTGTTGCCTTTCTGTTTTTTTTTTCCTTTTCTTCGTTGGAGGGGTGAATTATGGCTCAGCAATTTAATCCGCACAGCGATTCTGCTGCGCTGGAGACTCCCCCCCGCCTTCCGACTCGATTGCTCTCAATAACTGCGCTGGCACGGTTTGAATTCGAAGCAGGCAAAGGTAATGAGGGTACGAAGATTTTGATGGTGGAATGGGAAGATGATGACCTCACAAGGTCTGCGGGAACGTGGCATGTTTCTTGGAATGGCAAGCAAACGGTTCTACCTGCAGATGAACAAACGACGGAACATGTTCGACGGTGCTATTTCTTGCTACCTCCTGGCACGACCATTCCTCCTGTCGTCACTTTAGCCTACGAGCCACCGCCGAGTTCTGCCGCAACTGTGAAAAAACCCGATTCCGTCCAGGTGAACCCGCTACCTGCCATTTTCCCGCCTGAGCTAGGGGCTACGGCGAGGGCTGCGGGCAAAAAAGGGGTGCTACACACAATATGGGCGAAGAAGAGGCTGCAGTCTCTGGAGAAGGAGATCAAGGAAGAATCAAGATACAATATTGAGGGCGTGGCTCTGGAGATGGCGCTTCAAGAGAAAGAGTGGATAGAGACAAACTTTGGCGTTGGTCCACGTCTAGCACCCCTCCAAACGACAAATGTGTCGTCCTTGAATTCTGTCCCTCTTAGTCCCACAACTCCCCTATCTCCTGGTGGCGGGAGAAAGCTCAGTGAAAAATTAAAGGGTCTAAAACTGGGAACGAGCGAGAAGGATCTCACCAGGAAGCCTCCACCAGGTAACGCCAGTCTCTCACCTGAGGCCCTATTATTGACCTGCCCCTGACATACTGACTCCTTATAACCTTTATTTAGCAAACCAAGCTGAAGATTCAGAGTCCCATCCCCTTTCTCCAGAAGGTCCGGATGTGGCGATATCTTCATTCAAGTCATTCCGTCATACACCTATCTCAGATCCGGCCAAATCGCCCGTTCGACACACTGTAGCTCACCTTCCCCCTGCTTTCATACAAACACAGCAACAACAGCAAGCGTCAGAAGGGGGATTTACCAGTCTGATGACCGCCCCGAAAATTGATCAGAGCACGGATGACGGTTTATTCGCGAAAGCGCTTAGTCCCCGTTCTCCAGATATCCCCCGAAGCCCATTTTCATTCTCCCCCGAAGCAACTATACCCTACGCGAAAAAGAAACTAAACGAATCATGAAAACTAAGTATTTGTTCGATCCTACAAAAACAAAATGGATCTCACCGTACTCTCATGTACTTTCATAGTACCTCTACCCTGAAAGGAATAAGAAGTAAATCGAATTGCCCTTTATTTACTATTCGAGAGCTGGAAATATCGGCAACCATGCACACGCACAAGTCTCTTTTTACTGTTTGTGGTGGTTCGTCCCAGCTATTCCTAACTATATAGATGATGTTGTTATGTCTAATGACTACCCCCTTTTGCAAATCGCAGGTTCGCGTTTAATTAGTTATTATTTTATTTTTATTTTCTCTGCCAGTTCCCAATACCATCAATGCCACGATCGTGTCAATCAATGGCCTGGCCTATACGTCGATGTTTTGGTCTTGGCTTACCCCTCTTGAGATTGCTGGGAAAGTTTTCATCATTATTTTCCTTTCAATCTCCTCGATGCTCTTCTAAGTTTTGAATGCTGAGTGGAAACCCTAGCGCATCTACATTGATATCAATGTCCATTATCTATATGTTTATACTCTATTCTGTATCTTTGACTGGTGGATTTCTTCATGATTGCTTCTGTGCAGCTGCTAGCGTCAAAGATGCTATTACCATGGCCAGTCGCAAGTTATCTGAAATGGATAGTATATATTCATCACTCGAAAGAAATCCTGGCCTTTAATACCTAATAGTCATTGATATGGTCGAATCGAAAAGTATAGCAATATGGAAAGTTCGCGATCTAACCACAACATCACTTTTTTGGTCTTTGCCTCATTTCCGGCACGAACTGTGTTCCTAATCCATATATAAAAGTGCCTTTGTAACGAATATCCATCAAGGGATCCAAAATCCGCGCCTAAACGTACAGCCGTTCAATATCCGTACACAAAATTTTCGTGGTTCTCTGAAATTTTGAAGCTAGTGGAAAGAAAAGAAAGAGGAATAGAAGAGACAAGCCACTTGAAGTTAAGCAACAAGAAAATCACTGCTTCTTCTTCGATGACCCACTACTACCTTGCCTCGCGACCTTGGGAGCCTCCTTCTTCGCTTCGTTCTCCTTCTTGCTCAAGGCGTCGACTTCCTGCTGGTCCTTGCGCTCCGCATACCATTGCCCAGCTTGCAGGACCAAAACACCTACCAAAACAAGCGCCAGAATGGTATTACTCGCAGCCATGACCTTCAAGCTATCTTCACGGCCGAGTACTTGATCCGTCTCATCGCTTGGGTCTGGAGCGCCGTACTCTCCTGAAGAGACGATGCGCAGCCCCTTGATGACATTGGCGATATAAACGATGACGCCGCACATGTACAGGACGAGACTGGCACCGTCGAAGAGCATGTTGGATTCAGAGGGCCTGTAGAGCTTCGTGACGAGACCGGCCAGACCGAGGAAGATGACGATGTGGAGAATGCGCGGGATGAGAGGCGGGGAGGCGTGCATGAATTTCAGGTGACTTTCTAAGAATGTATAGTAATCACTGGGCGTCGGTTGGGTGGACCATAAGATCGGGTAGTCGTAGGGAAACATTGAAAATATTATCCCGAGGAAGAAGGAGGTGGCTGTTTAAAAAATAAATTAGCAGTGTAAGTTGATTTGTTTGTTTCCTGTTATTTCTTCTTGTTCCTTCCACGCGTTCCCTTGCGCTGGATTTATGATGCCAGTTGCGGTTTGTACGCCGATTTCTCATTCGACGTTGAAACATAGCTGAGCTGAGGTGCTGGGTTTCTGAAACTTACGACACACGATAAGGAAGGTCACGAAGGACCCAGCACTCGAAGGCATGTTTGTATTGGGTCGGGACGACAGATATGTATCTCAATATGATACGTGTGGAAACAAAGGTGTCTCAATTGAATTTCTAGGCAGCGCCGAGTTATTTATTTGTACAGACGAAGGTTTAAACTAAAGTTCTAACAGAAAGTTAGCCTTTCATTCTTGGGTGATTGCACAATATAAGTGTTTTCTTTGGATGAATTTTGAAAGAGGGGGTTTGATATTTCAAGAGTAAGAGTGCTTACCGATACGTGTTTGTATTGAAGTTCCAACTGCTTCGGCTGCGAAATCGTAACCCTTGATATCTGATACTCCGCAGTGTTGATAGGTGTGTCGCGATGGGTAGCTAAGGAGCTGCGGAAGTTCAGCGGAAGTTCACAGGAAAGATCGAGGCAACATCCAGGACACGTAGCAATATGAAATCTGCTTAACGAGAACACTGTGAGCAGTGGCGCGCAGTGTGGATGGACGTTATGTCCGATCAAACCTCTAGCGTTGCGACCTCACCCTGGGCATTTTCCCGAATCCATCATGGGCAAATATTTGATTACGATGATATTAGATAAGCTGGATTCTCTTGGCAGGGAGATTTCCAAGGTTTGCTTATGGAGTAGACTTAGCCCTAACGTCATTCGCCAACATCGGCGATAACGTCATATTTATGGATATACATGTATGGGCGAGGGAGGTTTAGCACTAATAAGATTGAGAAATAGATATTTCAAACAATAATTGAGTAGAAATATTTATGCGTCTTCTGGAAAAGATATTGGGATGCAACCCTAGTTCTCAAATCGAGGCAGAGAACGCGGAAGATCAAGATCTCCTCATGTGCAGGAAGGCGGGAAATTGGTCCCTCGTTTCACGTCGCGTTGCTAAACCGACGCCCTATTGCGTTGTTAAATTATGTGCTCCTACAATCCTAGATAGGACATGGAGAAAATCGACTGATTCATTTTATCTTTTGATGGCGCATACAATATGTTGCGCAGCAAACTCTAGGTTTTCTGCGAACGGTTCTAGGATCATACACGATATTGATTATAACTCGTGAATCATAATCAAGTTGTTTTTCTGATCAATTTCGCGTCCGTATAGGTACTCAAGTGGTTAACTGTAAATACCATTTTTATATTCCTGTTGGAGAGCGATTTACGCGGGTGGTTCGTGCATCGAACTGAAAACAAGCTTAAATTTAAAGTTAAAACTCAATTCCACTATAACGTTCAGTTATCGCCAAAGCATGGGAATGGTGTACATTATTACGATTCAAAGCCTTAACATGTCAGAAATTAAACACACACACTATACGACTGATCTGTAAGAAAGAAAGCAACGTCCTCTGTGCAGACATCCCCCAAAACTCAAGCTTAGCGGGAGAAAACCTTCTGCATCGAGGGATAAACCGACACTTTCAAGACATCAGCCAGGACCGGCTTCTGATTCTTGTTAGCCATGTACTGCAATCTCTTAACGGGTCTCGCGTCTCTCTTGTGGTACCAGGCCGCATGGACAAAGTCAATGCTGACCTCGAAGCCTTCACCCTGATCATGCACCATGATCGCCGCGTAAGGATTTTTCAGCTTGCCAGCGAGGTCGACTCTCTGTTCTGCACCCCACTTGCCTCCCAGGTGGGAATTAAATACAATCTGACTTTCCGCACGGCGGAAGGAGATCAAGAACAAGGTGTCGTTTCCATTCTTGAAGTACACCTGCGTATTGTCAATGGTATCGGTCTGAATCGGGTTCAAGTCCACCGTGGTAGAGTCGAGAATTATCACGCCGTCAGTCGTGAAGTCTTGTTTAAGGTCAAGTAAATTATGAAGATGGAGCCCCGCCGAGGGAGGAGCAGGTCTAAAGAGGGTTAGCGGAAAGTGTTAATGCGCATTGCTTCGGGTTTGAAACTTACGGTTTGGTTGGTTGAGGTGTTGGCTTCTTCTTCAGCTTCGGATCGAGAGCTCCGTCAGGGCCACCTGCCAGAGATGGAATATCACGGAAGCCTTTGAATCCGGACAGTATGCTTGCATCTTTGTGGTGCTGGGCGTTATTGAAGGAGCCAAGAACTTCAAGTTCGATCTTTTCCATCGCGAACCTGTCTAGTTCCCTTCCACGCTGTAGGCCGGTTAGTGTTGCAGTCGAGAAATTTAAGGTTGATAAGGACATACCTGGTAAAGTCTCCAATACAAATTCTTCCGCAAAAATTTGGTAACAACCGCTTCCTCCAAAGAGGCCAAAATCCCTCTCTTAACACATTGCACGAGAACATATGTAACCGAAAGATAGGAGGTGGCCTTCGATTCCGTTGCTTCTACAGAAGTGCAGTTACTACAGACTTCCTTCCCATCGATAATTGACGGGAAGCTGAAATTGTAAACTTCAGTAACATAGTCACTTTCTGGTGTTCTTGGCTTCCCATCTCCTGGAGCGAGGTATATCTTGATTGTGAAGGGATTTCCACCCAAGGCGTACCTACATTTTGTTAGTCTGAAATCAGCCACAGGATTGGTTGAGGTTGTGTGAACCTACTTCTTGTATCGTACGCTAAAAGCAAAGTCGTTTGATTTAACCCCGTCATCTGTTTTGTCACCAAGCGCAGGGTTATCAAGCAATTCAGTCCGTGAAGCTCCATACTTTTCGTTTATGGTTGTTCTAATGTCAGTCACGTGTAGTTCCCTGTTATAAGTGCCTCCGGAATTGTATTTGGAGTCCCATGTTTGCAATTCGGGATATGTATAGCCAAAGTTCAAAACGTCTCTGGCGCCCTCAGGTGTCCAGCAAGTGCCTTTTTTGTCTGTATGGAAGGGACGAAGCTTAGTTTGCGGTGTTATGGTGTCTGCAAGTCCAATAGCCTCCTGGAAGAACGTGTTCTTATCGCCAGTTTCGAACCATTTATCTGGGTTCAAAGTCTGCCAGATAGCCCACATGCGATCGATGTTACTTGAGGTTTGTTAGTCTGGAGTTCACGGTTTTTCGGACTCAAAATAAGGCGCAGCTTACCAATGGTGAAGCCAGAAAAGGGGGTCAAATGTTGCCACAGGAATTTCTGACATATGCCCCGTATAATTACCTCCCACCCAGCCATGGACATTGTTATGGATATATTCCAGATTGATATCTTTGCTGATGTCATCTTGTCCTTTAGCGCGGAAAGTGGTAGCAAAAGACGGGTAATCCAAAGGGTGCGTGAGCAAACGGTATACCATTTCGGAAGCGGCTCCATATTTTCCGTCGCCCATCCACCCGGGGCTCTTTAACGCGATCCCGACCTGGTTATTGTTGACCACACCATTTTTCCACGTTTCAGATTCGGGATTTTGACTGTCTTCAACATCGGGACTCCTACTCGTTCCGATACACGGGCCGAACTACACGCACTATTAATTCTAGCACCCTCAGCTTAACTGAAACGTAGGCAGTACTTACATTAAAGTACATCCCCTTCCCTCCTTCCCCGGCCCAAGGGTCGAAGACTTGACCGACTCCTTCGGATGAGAAGGGTTCGTTTGTTGACATTTTAAACTGATAGAGAGGGTTTTCCACCCTCTCTCTTTTGCCATTGGGGGTTGGGATCGTAGTTGTTGGATACTTGGCGAGAGTGGGCACTCTATGATTGATGGCCCAATCCCAGAATGGAAGCCTCCACGAGTCTGCAGCTTCCTTTAGCTCGGCTTGCTTATCCTTTGGAAACTTAGGGATGATCTCCGTGATCATATTTTCATAAAGTAGTTGCTATGATTCTCATGTTAGCTTTCAGAACCGGGAATCTCTGAAACAGGCAGCAGTATCGGGGCATACCTCCAACAGGGCGAGATACGGACGATGCCATATCGGGAAAAGAATATTGTTATGAGTGCAGTAACCCTTATCTTTGGCATCTTCCATCTTGGTGTCTGGCTCATCATATGGAACGTAAGGTTGGCCATGGATCCCTAAAAGCATGGTCAATAATCACATCGTTCACAAATCCCGTTCACAAATATTGTTAATATTAAACACCTACCAGCAACTTGAAAGAAGGAGCCTCGCTCGCGTGGCGACATATTCATCAAATTGCGCCATGCCATAACAAACAAGTCCACCTGTTCTGCATTTGCCTTGTTGTTGCTCCATTCGTCGATTTCTTGACGGATTGGAGCTTTCTTCTGGTCAGGGACCGTTCCAGCTTTGATGCCGGTAATTGCGTAGTACTCATAGGGGCGCTTGCTGAGGTATTCGGGTGGTTTGAAATTGGTTCCAGCCATTTTGCTTGACGAAGTGCCTCTTTTCTGTTTGGATAAGTGTAACGATCGGTCTGGAAGGGAAGAGCTTTTGGAGGGACCTCCGAATATTTGTCGAAGCATAGAGCAATTTTCAATCGGTCATTTAAAACTCAGGAAACTGTAGGATATATATCTGGCCGACTGCAGGTGAGAAACAATCCATATTTGGGATCCGAAATAAGAACCGCTCTTTTGTACTTCCTCCCATAGTCTGGGCATTGTCATTTTTCTCAATTTTGGACATATAAAGGAAAGCAGCCAATTACGATGAATGAATAAACGTCGAATGACGATAGCTGGGGGGGGATACCGGGGTGGGCACTGAATACTCATCTTTGATAAAAGATCCCCGCTTCGAGGAGTAGAAAGAGATCTGTTTCGCCCTGGTGGCTTCCTGAAAGTTCACTTTTTGTGGCTTGGAATGATGCCTGAACAAGGTCACATCACGTAGGTCAAGCGTATTAGCATCCCCCAGCAACAATTATGGTGTTATGGTGGCTTATCAATGTACCCTTTTTTGTGTCATTCAGCTAGTCGCAATGTAAAGCATAGAGTTGAGTAGGTGGACGGAGAGCGGGGACATGCCACTGTCGCTTCGGGAGAGAAGCACCATGAATTCCGTGGCTGGCTATACGGACCCGATTCACCAATTGTGTACATCCAACGGTTGCATATCCAAGCTGGTGGACAGGGTTTGGCTCCGGAAAAGCAGAAACCAAAATTGGTTTGTTGAGAAATTTGAATGTCGCCTGGATGCAAAGCCTGTGGTGCATTTCTTTAGCTTGCTCCAAATTTCGGTCTTCAGGCTCGCGCCATTGTCTAAAATTTAGTTGATGACTTGCTGTTGAGCTCTGTGAAGTCAGCCATGATCACCTAGCTGAATTGAGCAATTGACTTAAACATCTAACTGCTTCTGACATGGTTCCGATTGATAGGCCAATGATCCGAGGGTGTCCAAGCCTATAGAATGGGGTTCTGCGTGAGGAGAGTTTCCCCATGTGGTTTGTCCAACATCACAAACCCTGCAAAAACCAGACAACTCTTCCCCTCCGTAAAGTTTTGGAATGTCGCACTTGGCCAGCCCCTGTCCTGACTCAAAAAGCAGGTTCGGTTTGAGCTTTTACAATTTGTGGAGCTGCTGATCTTCCGTCATGATTAACGAGCTAAAGACTCCATATTTAACATTGTGTTTGATCATTGATGCCGTCGCCAGGGCCCGCCTTTGACGATGGGTGAAGGTATGTAAGGAGAAGAACTAACTTTCGTTTCTCCGGACTCATATTTTCCATTTGTTAGCCTCGCATTTTTTGGCCCTAGCCAGCCATTCCATCATCAACTCAACTCACCTATTATTATTGTTGATCTTTACTGCGCATTTGGAAGGTTCGAACTGTCCAATGATGATCAGATCTGTTATACCTGCAGTGGCTCAGATGCGTTTTGACAGCGTATCCTGCGACTCCTGATGCGCGTTGTGTGCTACTGACAGAGCCCGCTCTTGGCCTTTTACGATAGCCGTAAAAACCTCCAGTTTGCTCAATCGTTCCTCAGGCCAGCTCTTCTTGCATTGCCAAAGGCCCAAAATAATGTGATCATGCATAAAGCTCCGCCAAACCCCACTAAATTTCCAAACCCTACTTGGACATATTTCCTGCAAAACCTGGGCGAACTTCCTTTTCCCCTCTCTCTATCAGAGTTAAAATGTGAAGCAGCGATTTTGGGCAAGGAACACGAAGTTGGCAAATTCCCACTCTGAAATATCTAGTCTGACCACACATTTGGCTGCATTTGACGATATCTTAGCTCATATCAAATAATGGATCTAGAGTTTATGAATTAGAGAAATCTTCTCTATCATGCAACAGGTTCATATTAGAGCTGCAAATCACCTGCTCCAAACCCTCAATTTTAAGAACTACTGTTTGAAGATATTTATTTTGTCACTATTTCAGGTCTTCTTCTACTGTCTGTCGGGAAAACTCATTGTTAAAAAACTTAATAAAAAGAATTCCAAAGGCTCTAAATTGAGGATCATATATGGTGCCATGGTTCATGACACCCTTCTTTGCCTTGTATTTTGTTTATTATTTCCAGCTATTAATTGACCAGATGCTAGTTGCTTTTCAGCCCAGCTTGGTCCGGGCCGCATCGCAAGTTGCTGTTGGGGTTGCGGAGGGTCAAGAACATGGCGGCAAGGCATATACAAACTCAGACAACGAGGACCGCCATCCCTATCCGCTTTTGGTACTCATGAATTATGCCAAAGATTTAAGGATGCTTTCTTCTTTCCTTCTTTTTTCATTCTTCATTCTAAATTTTCTGGGGTTTTAGCTAAATTGTGGAGAGCAGTGATACATCCTGGATATCAAAATCATTGTGCAGGTGCTAATAACGAAAAATGAGTGAATAAAAAACGTGAGAGGTCAAGTTCTATACTGAGCGAAGGATTTGTCGCCCAGTCAGCTGTGGGGGTCAATGGGGTAGCTATGAGATTCCAAGCACTGAATTCATGCGAAAAACATGGACGGATTTATACTGTTATGTACGTTATTGGGTGCCCTTTGCGCTCATGTTCCAAGCGGCATATTGACAATTAGTTTCGCATCCAGATCTCTTCTTAAGATTGAAGGGTGGAGATATATAAGGTTATTTTTAGAGTTACCCCGTACTAGTCCAAACCAGGCTAAAAGGGCGAACAAGGTTGGAAGAGCCGCCCGGACCGTAGTTACCTAGGTACCAAAGATGGGGCAACCATAATCGGACATTCGTCAACAACACAGCTTGAAATCAGCAGGAGACCTCGATCTTGACATTTGTGATATCTTGACAATGCCCCGTACGGCACCACCAGTTCTCTCTTCTACACAATGCAGCCACAACAAACTTCAACTACTGCCTTCCAGCCATGCTAATGAAGCAGGATATCGCAGACCTAGAATCCAAGCGCGGAAAGCTGAATGTTTAAAACCGAAAAAAAACCCCAGGAATGTTTTGGGATCTACCAGCCGAGGGAAAAAAGAATTGGGCGTGGAGAATGGCGCGGGTATTACGACATTTCCATCACCACTGGTTCTCCCTGGCGACGATATTTCTCTAGATCCAGGCTATCCTCCCCAAAGCTTCGAGTCCTGGATTCGCGACGAGGATAGGAATGATATTACATCTAGGAAAAACGTTGTTTTTGTTGCTGCTCCTCCGAATATCGACAATGAGGTCTCATTTATCGGGCGATGGGATACCCCGCGAACCAGGTGCAATACATCTGCCACAACCCCAGATATTGATGATGTTTTGAATTATCTCAAAGCATTCTACCATGGCTTGCCGGTCAAGCTATTCCCCAAACCGCTTTCTTTTACTAGCTGGGAGAGTGGTGGCACACGAGGTTCAAAGTCCAAAAATAAACCGGAAGAGCCACATTATGTTGGCTTTAATATCGGAACGGAGTGTGTGCGAATTCGAACACGTGCCTCACCAGACGAGATCTTTCCACGACAACTAAACCTGGACGACCTTCTCGATGCTGTCATAAGCATGCTTCCAAAGGATGCATACGCGCTAATATTACTAGTGAAGCAAGACCTCTATGAAAGTGCAGACGATATTTTTGTCTGCGGTAGAGCATATGGCGGAAGTCGTGTTGCAGTGGTTTCGACATCGAGATATAACCCGATCCTAGATGGTAAACATAATGTCGACCGTGAACATAGCTGGCCAGCGTCACACTGTCAAGACTATGTCAAGTCCTGCGTTGACGCTTCAAGGCCCAAGAAGAGGACCAAATTCTCAAATTCTGGCCAGAATATCGTATCCGATAAAGATACGTCGTCTCCTCTACCTGCCGCATTGTTAGCACACAAGTCTTTGCCCCCTCTCAAGCTGTTCCCAACTACAACTCAATTGTCAGGTCTCTGGCTCGGTCGTGTTTGTCGAACTGCGAGCCATGAACTTGGCCACTGTTTTGGCATTGATCACTGCATGTACTATGCTTGCTCGATGCAAGGGAGCGCCTCGCTAACAGAAGACGCGAGGCAACCACCTTATCTTTGCCTCGTAGATCTCGAGAAAATGCTGCACGCAACAGGCACGACTGCTAAAGATCGCTATCTCGCCCTTTTATCATTCTGCAAAAGGCACGACGAGACGCATTTATTCGCAGCATTTGGCGCGTGGATCAACAGCAGATTAGACAATATGTGAAGTTCGACAGATATTCTTCACATTGTTGGTGTGGTGTATTTTTATTTTCTCGTTAGAATCCAATCCACGATTTCTCTTGAGATTTATGGGCGCTATATTGTATCTAGTGGTTATTACAACTGCTGTGAACCGAATGAATGTACGCGGTTAAATTGACCAAAGTGTAGACCTATCATTAATCGATAGCACTCTACAAATTTCCAATGTTCGTAACACAGCATAATTCAGGGCTATGGAGGAATACACCTTTTTTGATCAAGCTTATTTACAATATGCATGAAGAAGTCTACTCACTGAACTTGGGATTTTATTCTGTAAAGTGCAGAAGAAAATAGGGAACAGAATAATTGGACTGAATAACAAGACAGTAATTGTAAATGGGTCTTTTATACTCCTGTAGAGAGCAATCCACATTGTGATCAGTCGAAGAGAAATATGGTCTCTTTATTGGCCCGATTCCTCGAGCGCGATTTCAAAATTCCAATTCCATGAGAGTAAGCCGTGGTTAGTTAAAAATGATAACAAGTAGTTGTAGTTTCTATTCTGTTATTCCCGTTAAACGGCCCCAAATGGTATCTCAATATTTCATGCTGGTTTCTTTCTTTATAAGACGCAGTGAGACAAAAAGGAGAAATACGAAAATAAGAGAAAAAGAGGAGAAGAGGTAGACAAGAAAAATAAATATAAATATCCCGCCGTGCAAACGGAGAGCAATCGCCCACTTCTAGCCACCCAGTCCTGGATTTTTATGTCGCCCATCCCCAAGAACACCGGAAAAACAAGCTTCCAAAAATAACTCTTAAAGGCAGCCAGGAATATACATATATATTAAATAACAGATAAATAGTACGTTTCCAAAGGCCTTAAAAACGGCAGAGGAAGCGGGCAAGTAGGATAGATAAAACACAACGTGGTCATTGGAGAAGAGCGTAAATAGAAAGATAATATGAGCTTAATTGGAAAGTGGGTAGATAAAAATGGAAAGGAAAAAAAAAAAGAACTTCCCAGGCTACCAACCACCGCTATATAACAGGGAAAAAAAGGACGAAGTATAATTCGCTAGAAGTATTTGCAGTTGGATCATGAGTATATATTTAATCGTATGAGATAGTCGTTTCACGACTGGGTATAGTAGGCCGCAATGGGCTAATGGGTAAGGATATAGGGGGATATGTAGAGAGATGAAGAGACAGAAATGTTTGTGGTGACGGTGATGAATAGAATGATGTAAAGGGATGTCATCGTCGATACCTAGGCAGTAACTCTGTAGTTGCCAGTGATTGCGTCAAATCGTCCTCCGTAAGCATGGGTGCTGATGGTGCGAACCGACATTCCTCACTAATTGGAGGACTAGATGCGATGGTTTCATCAATCGAGCGATTTTGAAGTTCTGGCGAACTTGCCTGGGCGAGAAGTCGCTGCCTCTCAAGCTCCTGCTTATCATCTTGGGGCGTCGTCCGTGTTCTCATGGCGTCGCTACTACTAGGCGATGAAGGCATATCTATATTAGATTGAGGAGCAGGAGTTATGGTATCGATTGAGGGAGCAGAGGCTAGAGAATTGCGGTCGGGAAATTGCGAATTGAAGCAGTTGGTAGGGTTTTCAACCGGACTGTCTTCAGAGAAAATAGGGGCAGAGGGAGCAATTGCTGGGGTTGCAGTTGAAGGGCCAGCTTGCACTGCGTCGTTTTGCGATGGACTGCTAGGGAGAAGTGTTTCCTCGGCTCTCCGTAATCGGGTTTTCTCATCGACTGCTTCTTCGGGAAGCGCAGGGGGGATAAATTGGGGAGGAGGATATGGTGATTGGCTGTGTGGCGGATGCCCTCGCCAGGCGCTTACTTCATCGTTGTCATACCCGTTTTCATAAGTATAATCGTGGTCATCATATTGGTGTGCGTAAGGGTGTTGGTGGCCCCATTCAGTGGCGTTGTTATGTCGAACAGTTTGAGAGGTAACTGGATGATTGTCCGCAGTGGGGTTCGCTTCCGATGTTTGAGGGTGTGCTTTGCCAGAATCCTTCGTACCTATCACAACTTCAAAGACGCACGCAACCACACTCTTCTCTCGTCGCACTTGGTCCGTGTCAAGTATATTGCTTGCCCAAGGAGACGTAATCGGGTTACGCCCTTTTTCCGACAGAGTCAGTATTTGGCCATTAGAACTATAGTTGTAGCTGCTCGAGCCCGTCATCATATTTAGACGCGGAATAAAACGGTCCTGGCCAGCCAATTTCCCGCGCAAGTCCATTACAACCTCAAGATAATATCGGAAACTAATCATGCCACCAGGCACATGTGTTATAGTTGGGAAAGTATCCTCTGGGATCCTGATGGACGTCTTTACTGTCGCCGTCAGGGTGACTGGGTCCACAATCAAGGGGGCAAAGATTTGTGACAGGTCCTTCCGGAAGACGCTACTGGACCTTGTGGCCCCGAACGATAGCCCGCCCAAACCAGTACGAGACTTGGGGTAATAGTCTTCGAACACAGGCTTCTTGCCTTTTTCGATATGTCCCACTGGAATGGCCGGGTGGAAATCTATCCTCCCTTGTCGATAGAGGGTGATGATAATCCCATTTGGGCTTCGGATAGCTTTCGTGTGTTGTATTGTAATCTTCACTGGCAGGACATCACCGGGGACGCCCCCAGGTCGCGACAGCTCTGTTTTGGCTTTGATTGTTCTTTCTACAGAGGAAGTATTCGTGCTCAGAGAGTCATCATTCGCGACGCTTGGACTTTTGGCGGAATTTGGCTCACTGATGACTTGGAAGCTCTGCGTGCTGTTGCTCATGCAGCTCGAATTACTTAGCTCGCTTGGGACGGGACTGAGCGGCGGTCTATTCTCAATTCCGCTAGGAACTGGCTCAGCAAGAATTGAGTTTTGCGCAATCTGTTCCCGAGAGGTGGATTTCGTCTTCGATCGCGCCTTGGATCTTCTTAATATCGGTTCAAGAGAGATAATACGGGGTTTGGGAACGGGTAGCGGGGCAACATCGATGGTTTCGAGAAGCATGACTCGTTTGTCGCAGGACATGGTAGGAGAGATAGTCGTAGGTCGTGTTAGGGTAGATGTTAGCATATAAGATATGGTTCCACGTTCAAACTGAACAGCCGATCAGTATATATGCATATGTAGAGTTCACCACACCAAAAGAAAGCCTGCAATACATTCTAAGAATAGCGATTTCGTGTCACATACCGTAATGCTGCTGGGCAATCGATAAGCCGGAAACTCCATTTCGAACTTGAATTTGTATATTCCTTCGACGAGGCGACCATCTCCACATAGGACAATTTCGTCTTCGAAAAGCGAGGCAAACCCATTTCCCAAGTATTCGCCATTCCTTCTACCACGCCCCGGACCAAGAAAGCCAGATTCCCCCGAGACATCGCCAGGCGCAACCGCAGTTTTATAGACCTTCACGTAGCCATGCAGACAGAGAACTAGATGTGTTATGCGGATCGGTTTCACGACCTTCAAGATCACAGAGCCCTTCACCGACTCGCCAGAAAAGTATGCCTTGTACGGTTCATCCAATTGTATATAGAATTCAGAAATATTCCGGGTTCGGTTGCTAAAACGATCTGTAAACTTGGATATAATGGACCGGTTTCGAGTAGACGAAGGAGTGGAGGGTCTGGGAATGGGATCAAACGACATGGCAGATCAACTGTATATCGCCTCCATAAACACAGCGGCTCGCATAGGTATTCGACGAACTTCGTAGGAAGAAGCAAGTGGGCGCAAAAGGAGACTCGATATCTGTTGTGATGGGGGGGTTCCCACGCAGCCCCTGGCGCCACGCTTCAGATTGCGCGGTACCAGGCGAGAGGCTGAGCAAGCGTCGTCAACTCTTACGACGCTGGAGGAGGGTTGGGAAGAGGAAGACTCCCGAGAGTTAGAGGTGAGCAATGCCGTGCTGCTGCTGGGCGTGAAAGGAAGGCAGGGTATGGCGGTAGTAATGCTGTAGCTACTCGACAACTTGTCAGGCGTGGGAGGAGTGATAGGAGAGCAGGCGATATGGGGTAGCAAGACTCATGGTCCCGGGCAAATGGAGCAGGGAATTCGGAGAGGCTTGGAAGATGGGTTAGTTAGTCAGAAGGGACAAATGACATCCCAGCTACAGTATATAAAATTGCAGAGAATAACAGCAGTATAATTGTAGTCGTGGTGGGAGAATGAGAAGGAGGAGGAGTGGTGGTGGCAGTTGTGGTGGTGGTGGTGGTGGTGGTGGTGGACACGGACAAGGGCTGGCTTGGGGGCTGTATCAAACGTTTTTGCCGGTTGTAGCGCGGAGTTGGGGGCGGTTTTGGGCTGGGGAATAACTTATAGGAACCACCACCATACGGTTACTACTACAAGCTGCTATTATGGCTGCTATTGCGATTGCTTCTAATTTTTCGCGTCCGATAAACAACTATTCAATATTCTTTGTTTGCTTTCTATCCTTTTCGTCTTTTTGCATTGGACTAGATGCGAGCATTCAAGCGAGCTCTGCTGGCTGGATTAGAGGTGCGTGCGCATGCATATACATTCAGGGCATACAATTACAAATGTATTTGTTATGCAGCTGCGCAACCAGGCGACGGGGCGATTATTTATCTGGTCAACCGTGAGACAGAAGGTTTCCGGCGGCGTGGTTATGGTCCCAAAGCCTGGTTCTCGTAGTCAAGCTTTTGCCAATGTGAAAAGCTTGGGAGTCTTGCTGATCGGATCGACAATGGGTCTCCAGACTCCAGTTAAATATCCTCATTTGCCTGCAGCCGCCGCCATTGGTAGGAGTGAAAAATATAATAAATAATAATTATTGTCAAAAAGACGCAGAGAAATTAATCAATGGATATAATATGCCCTCTTTCTACAGAGTACGGAGTGCCATGGGGGAAATTAAATGACAGCATAAAAAAAAATCTGCACCCAACCTCTCTTCGCTTTGGTGGGATTTCTGCTCGCTCTCGCACCCCAGGCCACCGAGGCCAGTAACGACTTTGGGCTTAGGCAATGGCCAGTAATTCGCCCAATCTTAACTTACCAGAGCCTGGGCCCAAAAATAACCTAACGCTAGCAGCCTCATGCGAGATATCGTGTCGTGGGACAGCAAAAATACGGGAAAATAACAACCACATGAGGGGGTTGGAACTTGGAAGGATTGAACTAATAATGAACATGGCGCGGGGACCTCTTCTCACATTGCCACAGTGACTTTGGTCTTAACAAGACAATCCATTCGTTTAGAGGTTAGTTAAGCTTCGATGGTGCTGTCAAGGCACAAAAACACGCTTTCTTGGCGACAACAAGCATTTTCTCTTGACAGGAAACAAGCCGCTATTCTTAAGAAGATTTTTATGCTTCTCCGTCCTCCTCCGGTGTTACGAGATACTATCATTATTATCCCCTTCGCGATTCTTTGCCCTTAGAAATAGCGTTGGGTATTTTTGTCCGTGGAATCCATGTCCTATTACTCCGTATAAACTGCACTCGCTTTTTTGCTAGGGGGCCGAGCTATTGTTCCTGAGGAAGATATCAGCTTATATCTTTCTTTTTTATACAAGGCTCATCTGCCGACAGAGGGGTCGGAACTTCCAAGGTCAGACAGGCTCTAAATGCGTTGTCTCTGTCGTATCTTTTTGGGTTCAAGTCCCCTATTCGGGTACGCTTGCATATAAGTATCCTATATCAGACAAGGCACGCAGGGGTGAATCATGACTAGCAACTGGGCCCTGCGTTCCGTACCGTAGATTGCGTGATATGGCTTCTTGCAGAATCAGCAATTGTCAACCGAAAACGACATGATCAACCGAGCCAACTTAATGTGTTTCCTCAATTAGAACAGTTTCTTACTAAACGATAAAAACTCCCTGTTGCTGGGTGAGTTCGTTCCTGATTCTTCCATATAGTCATGATGATTCCAAAATGGCTTACGATCCGTTGGATGTTTGATAGTTTAGGTGACTGGTGATGAACGCGAGACTGCAGTTCACGAACATACCTGTAGGGAACTCCTCAATGTCTGCTTTTATCCCGAAGAATAAATCTTGCAGTAGCACTCTTAGAGCCGAAATAGTTCACATACATAAAAAATTTGAAGCAGACTTAGGATCGCGTTTCGTGTGTGGTCTCCACCTTATCCCGAGGGTCACGTGGTTTGACTTTTGAACCCCGTTCCGAGGTTATCCTGATCTTGATCAAAGCTTGGAAGCTTGGAAGCTTCAACTCCTGCACTACACGTCTTTGTTGATGGTCTCCAATGCCCAACATACATCTAAGAAATCAAGATAAAATGACATCTAACATTGAGACCAGCGTACAAATGTCTGAATCACCGGCGTCAAATATTGCCGCTGCACTTCAGGATGGCAAAACGCATCTGCTCCTGGCCGCAAGCGGCTCAGTTGCCACCATTAAATTACCGCAGATTATCACCGCGCTGAGAAACTACCCTAACCTCTCGATCCGTCTTATCCTTACTAAATCCGCAACTCACTTCCTCGGTGGCCAGTCTGTTGAACAGCCAACAGTGGCATCCCTAGCCCTGCTCCCAAATGTCGATTCGGTCCACAAGGACGAGGACGAATGGGTCGAGCCGTGGACGCGGAACGCAAATATACTTCACATAGAGCTGCGCCGTTGGGCGCATCTGTTGGCAATCGTTCCTATGTCTGCCAATCTATTGGCCAAGGTGACAGGAGGTCTCTGTGACGACCTCCTGACGAACGTCATTCGTGCTTGGGAAATCGACCCTTCAAATCCGAAGAGGCGGCTAATTATTGTCGCGCCGTCAATGAATACCATGATGTGGGCCCATCCGTTGACCGCGAAACAATTAGCTATACTCAACGATGAGTGGAAATGGTTTGAGGTGCTTCCACCACAGACAAAAACCTTGGCATGTGGCGACACTGGGCAGGGAGCTATGTGCGATTGGAAAGAGATCGTCGGTGTGATTGAGAAACGACTTGCCGTCACAGATACTGGCTTGTGAATCTAATCCTGGGCGGGAAAATCTCGAATATACACCCTGACATCATTTTTTACAACTTGCTCTCTAAATTTGAAGGTGCAGTGTCTGTGCAATACAATTATTTGAACGACCTATCGATGGGTTGGCTTTTGTAATGCGCCAGTTTATTTTCTGCAAACCCTTAAGGACCATAGTCTCAGCATTGGGGATGTCGTCGTGTCCTCTGGGCTTTAACCCACACACATGGTTCTAGGCGACTCGAAAATCTGTTCGAGGGCGGCCGTTCCTCAAATCGAATATGGCTATGATTCTCGATATCCCCAATATTTGTAGTGGCATCGACATGTCTGAACTTAGCGAACAGGTCCCACACTCTTGACGCATTCGTGATCTTCTATAAACTTGCTGGATAAAAGCTACGACAAATCAATCCCGGAAGAGTAGCGCTTCAAGCCAAGAGTACTGTCCACAAACATATGCTTGCTTTGACGAACCGATGTGCGACATCCATCCCCAAAAATCTTGAACGGAGGTCATTAGTACGTTAAATTTATTATAACTCAAGCACATAACTTCGTTCACCTGTCGTACAATGCGGTTAGACGCTCTACAATCCTTACCCATGCCTACCAGCTACGGCCAAACTAAACGCCCATAAAACTCCAAAACAACAGCATGTCTATCACATACGAACATAGGGAGTGAAAAATAGGGCTTCCCGTCCGCTCAGCCGTACTCAAGACACTCGCCGGCCTGCTAGTAGTTGGGTGGGTGACCACCAGCGAATCCGGGCTTTCGTATGTTTTTTTTCTCCTGCTTTTTTCTCTTTCGAGCTTTCTCTCCTTTTTGCTTTGATTCAATATGCTTCAATCAGCCTTCTCTCCTGTTGGTTTTCTCTATATTTCCACATAACGATGTTGCACCGTGGACACAACCTCAAAATGGACCTAGGCAAGGATTGAACCCAAAATCTTTCATTCGACTTTCAATATGCAAGTACGGTCTTAATATTAAACTCATATTTTGCCTTTAAACGCACACATGCCTCTGGTTTGCAGCATTTATTACCAACGAACCAACAATACGTATACGAAAGCCGTTCTATCCGATTAGCTAGATATGCTTCCATTTTGCTGTTCGCCCTTGCCGTTTGCACACTTGTTTCTTCAAGATACCCGGAAATTAGTGAAGGAAGAAGCATAATCCATCAACTTTATCCGTTTTAATTTGCTTACACGTACGACGTGAAGGTTGGGGTCGCAAAGTCTTCCCGTTTTTTTGAGATTGGTATCGAAAATTCGTTATCTTAGCGCGGAAAAATCGACTGGAAGAAATAACCTGCTGGCGGCACCAGTTGTCAAACCAGGTCCATGCATCGTTAGTATGTGGATGAATATAGTGTAACTCAGGGTTCTCATGAGTATCGATAAGAGAGTTAACATGAAATGTGGCTTTTTATCTCCAACCCTTCAATCTCGTATGCAAGGTATCCAGGTGTGATATTTCTCCGTTATTATTATTATGCAGAGTTCCATCCGATATCCATTTCCCAGCCCAAATATACTTCCCACTCAGCGAGTTCTCCCACCAAGGCATGGTGGCTTGAACCGCTTCACTCTAGCCAACGAACCACTGAACGCGCTTGGAAGTTGGAAGCGAAACGATGGGCATCCGTCCATGGGACTTTCGTCATTGCTCCGGCCCTAGGAAACAAGCTTTTTTGGCGTATCTTCTCAAGACCTTAGCCCCTTGGCTTAGGAGACTGGCCAAGAAATGCATTGTGCTACAACGTGCGGGGCAGTGCAATTTTATGCTTGGACCATTTGCCATACCCTGATGATTCACCAAACGCATGCACACGCCGTTCTGTGCAGTGGATGGGATGTCATTGATGGGACCAGGAGATGGATAGTTTGGCCGGGGCCATAACAACGGACGAAAACATGGGCTCTGAAACTGGTGTAGTGCAGCTACACCTTGCACTTTGCACCGAATGCGTGTCGTTATTACATTGTCCGCGAAGCCGTTCACTTCCGTGCCAAACGCCCACATTCTACAGCCAATTTTCAGGAACCTAAAATACCCAAATCCCTCCACATGACCGGATCTTTTATTTGCTCAATTACCTGGCCGGACCTCTCTGGTCGCTTTCGTGATATCTGATATCCTTTCCAATAATGCGAGCTATCTCTACATCTTTACAGACGGGCTTATTTCGGGGTTCAGGCCGCGCCACTTTGAAGTCGTCACAATGTATGGTATTACACCCGGGAGGAAGAAGAAAAGCACTCTGATATGCCAAGTCTCTGCTAGCAAGTCCCTATCAGAACACCCTTAATCATCCGGCTTGGCTTTGATGGGAGGGACCTTTCTCCGCGGTGCGGGATGGGAGGACTGGTTACATACGGAGGATCGCCTGTTGGTCTAGAGTGATTGGCCGTGTTGCTAGATTTTTAACTTTGTCGTGATTATCCCATGTTTTCTCTACGGCGTTATTCCCCCCTCCTTTATTACGGCAGGAAGCAAGTTTCCAGGCTTGCTAACACGCAACCTCTTCTGTCTTCTCAGCAGGAGTATAAGTTTGCCGCTGCTCACTAATAAGGGGCTATGGGATGGTTTAATTAAGCGTCACATAGGAAATTTTTATGTTCCTTCTCTTTCCAAACTTGTGATGCAAATAGAACGGCATCTTCTCCGGCAAACGGCTCAATTTTCCCCTCACAGAGAGAATTCCATGACAGACTCACCGGCGACGTGACATGTCAACAGGATTATTCGAACTTAAGAAGATGGAAAATAAATCGAGCTAAGGCACCGGCAGTTGATGCCTTAAATTGAGCAGCCTTGATTGTCCTATGGTGTGATGCTACTGCAATGAAGCTATCTGTATGGGCTCTACGAACTCTTAACTGAGTAAGAATTATCTTAAAGAAAAGTCCTTGATATCTACTTAAGCCTCCAGTTGCCAATGGCATGGCTATTATTCTTGCTTGATCCACTAGTTGCCTGCTCAGCGCCGTATAAGGCATACATAAGCACAGCATATATTGCTCTACAGCAAGAGATAATGGTTATAATTCTACGCTTGAGGAGAAGACGACCAAAATCCCCGTATGCCCCGCTACTCTTGCGTATACGCGACATAGTTTTGTCATCTGTACAAACAAGACAAGATTGGGAAGTGATTTTGACATATCACGCACCCATCGGATTTGTTAACGTTCAGGTCACAATCGTCAGGGCGAAATTGCTCTCACACTCTTACCAAAAAACCGAACCATTTATCTTATGAAAGGTCCTACAAACCCCTTCCTGAAGTCTTCAATGGAGCTAATGTTAAGAGTTCTTCTTCCGGTCAACTTCCTTCGCGACATACCTTTAATCGACCCAGGACACCAAAAAATAGCTGCTGGGTCGCTGTGACATGAATGGCTATACCTATGAAGACAATAGAGCAACAAAATTCATTTTAAAGTGAAGTTAACCTTCCTCCGGCTAGGAGCTAGAGCGTTAAGGGGGATAACCAGATCACCTAGCCGCCTAGCCGCCTCACCATTCAACCCAACCCAATGTTGGGCGAATCCTTGGTTTAAACGGCAACAGTAGGAATTATCCACGGTTGGTCCAGCTCTGATATTGGGTTCGGCAGGGTAATAGGGAGGGGAAGCCCTATCTCTCCCCGCCCCCTCATTTCTGGGTCGTATGATTATATATTGGAATATTCGAATGTGAAATATAAGAGATTATGTATGTACATGTACATGTACATGTACCTTACAGAGAGGTTGAACCGCTGGAATATTTTCATTTCCTATTCTTAAACTCATCCTTAATAAAAATAATGGTATAAAATTGAACGTAATCTTCCTTGCACTCTTACATAGTCATTCTATAAATTGCCTGGGCTATAGCACCCGTGAGGATCCATACATTAAAATTGCAATTCCCTTAACCCTTCCCCTTCCACATACTCTTGCCCATAACACTCCCTCTTCACAGACTCCATGATTTCTCTATCTCCTCCTGCCAGCTTCCCCAGATATTCTTCCAGCACATAGATATTATCCGTCCACATCTCCGTTTCCCCTTTCCACGTCTTAATATCCTTCTCCTTCATCTCAATCCCACCACCAGCCCCCCCATTCAAGTACCTCTCTTCCTCCGCCCTCAACTTTGCCACCTCCGCCTCTCCATCCGCTTTCCTAGCCATCAACTCCCCCCTCTCCCTGCCTTCATCCCCTCCACCGTTCTCGATCTCACGAAGAGCTGCCTTCTTCTTCCCTTCCAGGTCCTCCACAACTGTCTTTAGTTTCTCGAGTTCTTTCACCAGGCCATGCTTAACCTTCTCCCTTTCTTTTTGCTCTTCCCCCGCCCAAGCCCAGTACCAATTCCCACTCCCAATTTTCTCGACGTGCAACTTGCCATCATCGGTTAGAGCTTGGATGTAATCCTTAACTAGCATGCCGTTTATAGACGCGACTGAAGGGAGACATTTCTCGAGATCTTTGAGCGTGTGGCATGTACGTGATGCGCGGAGGTGGTTGAGTATCAGCTGTTGCTTGGCTGCTGGGGGGAGTGATTTGGAGGGTGCCTTAACAGCAGTTAGTTGATAGTGTTATGCAGAGGTAAAAGGGAAATATAAACCCCAATACTATGTTATATGCTTAGACTTGTAGGGGGCTGGGAAGTTTAGTACCATGGTCGTGGTTAAGTTGACAAGAGCCCTAGATATCGGAAATGCAAGCGACGACAGCCGCGTTCTCCCGGTTAATTCGGATATTAGACTGAGCTGAAATTATTTGTCTGAGGTAGTTCAGAAGACAGTAGTAGTCTTAGACAAATGATACTGAAGTATCTTGCTTCATTTTCCGTTGAGAACACAGCGGAAGATGAATCTTCCTTGGCAAGGTTGAGGCTCCCGCCCCCTTTTCGGGAAATGTGTGAGCTCCCTTCCCGGGAAGCAAACTATGAACCAGCCCTGATGTCCACCATGGTCTAAATCAACTACACATTCCAATGGCCAAGTTTCTGTTTATCCTATTTCAAACCCATGTAGCTAGATATCAGGTACCTGGGTGGCCATTGCAAATCTCCTAGGGCTGGACTTATGTCAGTTCTTCAAACTCATTTGTCAAGAGCCACATGTATATTCACTCTGGAACAAAAAGAACATTCATCTGCCATTAAAAGGCTGATGGGCTGGGGCAAACTCAGAATGGCTAAGATAAGAGGGAATAAAAGAGGGAGCTTTTACTCTAAACATTTGCTCGTACAGTTGTACGACATTCACCCTTAGCCAGGTATATAATGAATCCCATGATCGGTATATAATATTGGTAAAGAGATGAAAGACCATGAGTAACAAATGAACAAGGATATATAAGACCCTCGCATGAGTGTTAACCAGCATATTGTGGAAGCTGGAATAGAAAAATAAAGACTCATTTAAGTCACCAGAAATAGGTTAAAGCATGTTAGAATCAACAACAGAGGAATCCACCCAAGTAGCGGCAAACAAGATCAATTTTCCATCGCGACACCTCCCGACTATGTTCAAATAAACCATCATGTTTTCAAGGTCCATCTACTCAGTCCCAGTGTCCAGAGCCCTAATCGCACCATAGCCTCTTATCCTTGGAAGTTGACACCATTATAGATAAAACATCAAAAAGGGAAAATATCGTTATCGTATAACCATCAACTTATACAAGGGCAGTAAGTTTTGTGGAAAGGAATAGGATCGCAAGCGTTTGCATTCCAACCCCAGAAATAGCCTCGTAATAAACGGAGTTTTCACTTCTTAGTGAAATAATAAGGGTTAGCAAAAATAATTCTCCTTTGCAAGGAATGAGAGTAATATGTAACCATTCCGAAAGATAATTTTGGCCTTACAGGATATTCTTTGAAGGGATTAAGGCACCTACGCCCCTTGACTGCACTGCAGTAGCAAGGCCTCGGGCATTTCCATGGTTTAACATTGCAATCCCCCGTCTCGCAAGGGTAGTTTGGCCCTACCATATTAGGTGATTGAGGCTCCGACTCTGCCCAGACACATAAAATCGCCGCAAAAATAGGCCAGGGTATCCGCATTGTTCGTATTCTTCTCTTGCCTGTCTCTGTCCCAAAACAGCAGCCTAATAGAAGGAGCGGTCAGTAAATTTCGCCAATGGTATATGAGGGCATAGGAAAGTGGTCAGAACCTTTAATCAGACTTGTATTGGAGAACTGGGTGCGAGAGGCAAAAAATAGGATGAGAATGGCATAGATTGTGGCATGGGAAGAAGGGTAGATTATAATCAAACAATTTATGGGAATTGGAAGCTACTGGAGGCGCAGAAGTAGGAGAGCAGAAGTAACCTACAATCAATTGACTGTTTTGAAGGCTATGCAAGGCTTGATCTTGTGTAACTAAATCGCAGATCCGTCTGGTTTACTACCACGGAAACCAATATGAGAAATAAGCACGAAAAGCGGACTTGCTATTCATGGGGTTTACCCTTGCAAATCCATGCAAGTGACAAAGAACAGCCCGTATAATAAGTGTGATAATAATGCGAAGTTCTTCAATAAACCCGTCGATTGTGATATGTTTGGGGGGTTAAGTTGGACCTTTCCCAAAACTTTTGTTCTCGAGACATCCATTTTCTTTCAGTCAAATGAACCGGCCATCAAGAAAGTGCCACTTCAGGCTCGACAGAACGGTCTCGATCAGCTCTGCGGCGTTTCTTCGTTCTATTTTTTCGTGGCCTAGCCAATTCTTCTCCGCTAATTGCGCTACTGCTTCCGACGGTTACCCGCTTGCGACCGCGGCTTGTGGAGGGAGAACGAGTAAAAGGTTCTTCAGGATCAGTTATCTCCTCTCCTTCAACAAAGACCATATCACCAGTTTCGCCCAGTGATTCATTAGCGGCTTCTTCAAGTAGTATTCCCAATGCAATCAGCGCCGTTTCGTCCATACTCTGCCAATCCGCATGTCCTTGATCAAGAGTTGCATTTGCATAAAAATCGGAGGCGTAGGTGTGAATAGCCTTCAACATTTCAGAATCCGGTAATCGCTGATCAGATGGTAGACGCTCGTTGGCGAAGTAGAAATCGTTCTCTGCGTATCTCACGGGCGCATTCACCCGTCGGAAGAGCACGTCCTCTGGGGTAACCGGAACGGAGGAGGCGGAGGGAGCAGGGGTTTGGTGGGGAAGTGTTTGAGGACGGAAGCCGGAGGAAGAAACTCGACCTACATGCAATTAGATATGGATAGAGAATGATTTGGGGGTATGCTACATACCAGCTACAGCATCGTAAACACTAGCCTGTCGCCTCAGGCGAGGTAGTAAGTCATGCGGCGACTCTGCCTGGGGTGGATCATCTCGGGCATTGCGACTCATGGCAAGAAATTTGCCAAAGCCACATCTGCTGAATCAAATCCTAGACATGACCATAAAGGATGATATTCGTCTGTGTGTTCTTTTGAATGAGGGCTACCCTGCTACCTTGGAAAATCGATGTTGGATTGATTGATCAGATAACTTAACTAGATCACGGGCCGACTTTTCCCCGGCTGTTAAAGTAAACGCTAGTGAGCGGAGTTTCCAATGACACAATCCACTTTATTTCAACAACATATCAAGGTATCAACGAAGGTGATGAATCTAAAAATTCTAATGAATGAATTCGTATCTGCTGAATAGATCCCAAGGATCTGTCAGCCCCTCCACTTTCCATGTGGCCCACAACGCCCACCTCATCCGCTCCATTGAGCCTGCGCCTGGTATTAGGTTTTCCAACCGCCTTGCAACTCTGGCACTAAACCAGCGAGAAAGTCAATCTGTGGGGGATGGCTGGAAAGATGAGGAACAAGACGAGGTTCGGGCTCATAAAGCAGGCGTTAATGTGTTGACGATCGATCAATATGAAAAGCGTTTGTATGTATAACCCAGCAGCAGGAAGAGAGTTGCGTGTGTTATAAAGACACTACTAAGTACAAGTAATGCAGTATGGTTTCTGGCGGAGCGGATGCGTCTGTTCATCTCTGGGATTTGGAGACTCGTGGATCTGAGTCAAACCATCTTTATAAGTCCATTGCTTCAGTGACAAAGTAAATCATTCTAAAACCCCATACCTATTATATCAGAAGATCTCATTGCTCCCCCAGATCAACAAACCCATCAGCACATACGCATGCATTAACTTCTATTTCGATATATCCCTTCGACCCGACTCCGTCGACTATATTAACTACTTCCCATGACACGACTTTAAAGCTGTCTTCGCTTCAATCTCCTACGATTGTCCCAGTCCATACATTTTCGCTGCACTCAACTCCGTATTCACATTCATTTTCGTCGCATCCGTCATCGCTACTTTTAATTGCAGTAGGGACCTCAGACAAAACCGTAAGGCTGCTGGATCTTCGTTCTGGGCTTGCTACCCATGCTCTACCAGGACATAGTTCTGCTATTCTGTCGGTTTCCTGGGCTCCACATCATGAATATCTGCTAGCATCTGCCTCAAAGGACAACCGAGTCATCCTATTCGATGTCCGTCGCGGGGGGCATAATTCTGCTCTAGCTTCACTGGATATGGAAGATGCAGTTGGCGTGATTGCCCCGGACCATGCACCTCCTACGTTCGCCTGCCGTAATCCATTTGTGCCTGACTCTCGTGCACATAATGGAGCGGTGACAGGTGTACGATGGACTTCAAATGGCAGCCACATTGTCACTTCCGGACATGATGCTCGTATTAGAGTCTGGGACGCCTCCACAGGCGCAAATTCTCTGGTACATTTTGGCCCGCGCATTCGCAATAGTGCCTCTCTGCATCTCGCTGAAAGGGCACCTCTTGTTTTACCTGGTGATGTCACAAGTGCAGGACATGATACACTACTTTGGCCGAACTATGGTGATCAGGACGATAGAGGGGAGATCTTCATGTTCGCGCTTCGGGATGGTACATTTATCAAACGCCTTAATGTGCCGGGCATACCGAGCTCACGGCAGAAGTTGCGTGGAAACCCTACAGCACTTAGCGCTGCACGAATAAATGACCTTGCATGGCGCGGAAACGGAGCATCCGGCGAGGGGATGGAGTTGTTTTCCGCCCATGGAGATGGGACGATTAGGGCCTGGGTCTCCAGAACTTCAGATGAGGAACATGAGATCGCCGAAAGTGAGGAGGAAAACGAAGATAAGAAGAGGAAAAGAGATGTTCTTGACGAAGTGTACCGTGGCTTGATGAACCAAAACGTCACTTTCACTTGATTTGCAAGAAAGCTGATCATTCTCTAGTTATCTCACGTGTAACATAAATTGGACTCATTTATCAATGCGCAGTAAAATAAAAAGGGCAAAGAAGGGGAAGGAAAAGAAATATTGCATTGTTCTAGACTTTCTTTGTTCGACGAAGATCTGCCATTCAACCTATGTATTCCCACCCAAGGCCTACCACACCAAATGTACGTATAGTTTAACACAAGGATCTCACCACCAACACGGCTCCCAGCACTTAAAAATAACTCGCGAACCGGACTTGCATCAATAAAACTTGCGCATGTACTTATTGATGTACTTCTCAAGTACCTCTTTCTCGCCGCCATTACCTAATAAATATATGTCGGACCCTCTGGTCATGTGACCTAGTTTTCCACCATATAGCTGTCTCACTAGCTAGCTCTCTTTATTCAATCAAGCTTGTCATCTTCTGTCAGGTTATGAGACTTATTTTACACTGATTCACAGTCAATTCAGGTGATTTCTTGTCAAAAAGATAGATATCTTACTTCATTCAATACAGAATCATCTTATTTATTAAAAAGAGTCACTATTTTAGCATTATTTTGAAATTTTCAGTATTATTTGAATTTTTCATCTCTGCTCACTTAGCTTGATGACTTTTTTAACACACAAAAAATCTGCATCTAATTGATGAGATATATGAGAGAAATCTGATTTGATAAGAAATCTACTGAATTAAACTCTATTTTGAAGAGAAAAGCAATATATCACTTTAATTAATAAGAATGAAGAGATGACAGATTCATCTGATACTTATTGTATAATGAGATCACATTCTCAATGTATGAGCTCTTCTGACTCAGTGAAACTGTCATCTCACTCATCTTCTTCTTCATTCAATTTTGATATATATTCTAGATCTTCTATATCTACAGTCTGAGAACATTTCTCTGAAGTATTTGAAAGCTCTGTTAATGATTCTATTGATCACTCAAACACATCAGAGCAGAGCTGTGACAGCCTCACTATGACTCTCTTCACTGTTAAACCTGTTGAGAGAAAACAGCAAGCTTCATTCTTCAATGAGCCAGAGACAGATCTGAATATCATTGAAGATGAATATGACATTGCTCATCATCTAGCTGATTGAGATTTGCAGAAGTTGAAGTTTACAATATAAAGAGAATATTGTAAGATCTTAGAGCTGCAGCTTGAACTTACACAACTGCAGATCTTCAATTCAGATATACTTCTCTCTCAACTCTCTTCATCAGTATCTTGAGATGCTGCATGAAACTCTGATATAGAGAGTATTCTTAATTATACTCTATATGACTTTGATAGCTGTGCTGAGAAGGCAATTGCTCAGTTCAGACAAGATACTAAAAATATCAGTAAGTCAAATGCTCTCACTGACACTGTCAACTATATTACATAGAGAGCTGCTATGAAGATAAAGATAATTAATACTCAGTGCTGAGTTATTATAGACAAGAGACAGTATGAGAATTCTCTGAGAAGCTCTGAATGAGCACTCTTTTGAGATGCTAAGAATAGATGACTGTACATCTTTATATTGAATTCTCTCAGTGCTACTGTGAGAACTTATATTATATGAGAGAATGATGATTATATAGTGTACACTCTTTGAAATGTTCTAGAGAATGAGTATTCTATTTTAAAAATGCAGCAATGCTGTGAGACAGCAGTGAAATTCATAGCTCTAGCTGAAATGCAGATGAACAACATTTATCTATTTTTTAAGAAGTTTCACATCTCTATCACAAAATTGAAGATGCTTGATGTCAAGCTCTCAGACTCTATTATATTTGATATCTTCTATTTCACTCTCTCTAATATATGATGAAATTATACTCAGTGTAAGATTGAAGAATCTCAAATCTCAAAGTTCATTACTGTGATGTTGAATGTCAATTCTTTAATGAAAGAGATATGTACTTGTTTGAACTCTCTCAAGACAAAGAATAAGAAGCCTCAACTATCAGCTATAACTACTACTACTTTTCAAGTCAATATTACTGAAAAGTCAGAATTCTCTCACTCTTTGAACTCATCTATTACACTCTCTAGCACACATGAGAGATCTCACAGTGATCATGAAGAATGTGATGATTATGATGAATGTGATGAATATACCTCTGCATCTACCTGTCTGAAGTGTAATCAACATTATAATGAAATGTGTTGAACTGTTCACTCTGAAACTGCTTCAGAGAATTGACAGAAGAAAAATATCACTAAGATCAAAGAGTTTCAGAATAGAAATAGTAGTGAGAGCAGTGATCAGTTAACTATCTCTGACAGCAGAAATTCATTTCAGTCAGCTAATCTAGTGAAGATTATTAGAGTTCTGACATGTCTGATGAAATCTCACTTATCTTTCACTTCTATATAGAATACTGACACTGAGAGTTATATAATCAATGAGAGATCTCTGTTCTCAACATTCTTTTCAATTGACAGCTTAACAGTTCAAGTCACTAATAAAGCTATCTTGAAGGTTCAAGATGTTGAAATGATATTCATCTCTATAGAGAATAGAATGATTAAATTCAATTTCATCTACTTTGTCTCTGAACTCTCTGCTAATCTCATTTCCACTGATCTATTGAAACATCAGAGCTATTCTCATCATGATATGCATATAGATGCAGAAAACTATTTTGAAATTGTCTCTTCAGATGATTAGAATATCATATATGTCAATCTTTCTCATCACAATATCTACATTCTCTCTGACAACTCTCTGATATATGAGAAGATTATGAATGATCTGATATACAGAGCTCTCATCTATATAGTCATCTCAAAGCCAAAAACTGTGTCAACTGAATATGACTTCAATGCAGCATCTCTCAGCCCATTTAGTAGAGATGAGATAGAGCATCTAGTTAATCCTTGAGATTCTGATACTGACTCATTTATTATATTTTCTTCTTCTCAGGTTTCTGCTATTCTTTCAAAGCAATTGATAATTGATGAATGATATTATCAGCTAGATCATATCAGAGCTGACAATCTCATTAAAATGTTCAGAGACTCTCAATTTGATATCATGATAATGAGTTCTAAGAAGCTCTCATTCTGTGCTATGTGTATGAAGGCCTCTCAGAAGCAGACATTCTATAAGAATTCTTCACTTCATCATGTCACTTAAAAAGCTTTAAAGATTTGAGTGAATATCTTCAGTGAGAGCTAGATGCTCAGTGAAGATCAGACACTCAGTGAGAGTCAGATACTCAGTGAGAGCCAGCCCTCTGTCTCTGAAGCTGCTATATATAGTGATAAGAAGCTGACATTAGTTATAACTGATGATATCACTAGAATGAGATGAATCTTCCTTTTAGAGTGAAAGAATGAAACTCTTAAATATCTGTATATCTTCAATCAATTCATTAAGAATCTGCTAGAATATGAGGTTGCAATTGTTCATTCTGATCATGATGAATTGAATTTAAATATGATCACTCAGTATATGCTATTCAAAGAAATTAAATGAGAATCTACTCTCTCTTACACTCTGCAGCAAGATGACATATCTGAACACTCTATTGAGTTGATATATGAAAAAGCCTGAGCTCTATTAATAGATGTCTTCACTTTTAAAAAGATGTGAGATGAAGTCATGATTGTAGCTACAGAGCTTCTTAATTTAATGTCAATGTCAACTGTTCTGTATAACAGTTCTGAGAACTCTGACTCAAAGCTGATTACTCTGTATGAGACATGGCTTGAAACTCTCTCATTGACTCATGACATACATCATTGAGGCTGCAAGGCTTTCTTGAAGATAGTTTCAAGACCTATTGATAAGATGACCTCTCACTCACTAGAGCTAGTCTTTGTTGAATATGATGATTTCACTAATTATTGTCTGATTGACTCATTGAACAGACATCTCTATATCTCAAAGAATGTTGTCTTTCAAGAGAATCTTCATGCAGTGAATTCTTCTGCTTCATTATCAGAGAATATAAAGTGATTACTCTCTGTCACTCATCAAGCTGTCATTGCAGTTTCTAATTATTTCATCTCATTGAACTTCAACCTCTTCATTGAAGAAGCATTTCATCTCAAGCCTCATCTATTCATGAAATCTACAAATGATTGATGAATTAATTATAAACTTACTTCAAGAATTTCAGTCTTTTTAATGCAGAACATGCATGTCTCTGATAAGACTAATATCACAGATTCAGTGAGAGACAGTGTGAATAAGTTCAACTCTAGAGTCAATCTTTTTGAACAGAATATTATATTATCAGATTTGAAACTGTCTACTGATCTGACAATTATTGCTCTACTGCTTTTGAAAAACCTCTCACAGACTCATGAATTCTCTGAATGAAAATACTATCATTATGTCTGCCTTGATGAGATCAATAGATTGAAACTAATAGAGGTCTGATATCTAGTTAAACACACTCTGAATATGACTGTTCTACATGATCTATGAGTATTTAATAAGAAAGTTAATAACACAGATAATATCATCTGATATAAAGCTAGATGAGTAGTCTGCAGAAACTATCAAGAAAGAGAAGTTAACTATAATAGAATATATATCTCTGTAATATCTGTCTTCATGTTCTGAGCTCTCATAGCAATCTCAGCATTCTGCAATTGACAGATGCTGCAGATTGACATGATTACTGCATTTCTTAACACTCAATTACCAAAGCATGAATGTATATATATACATCAACTCACTGAATTCAAAGAGAGTCAGAGAGATCTTGTATGTGAGTTGATGCAGAGACTCTACAGTCTCAAGCAAGCTACTCTGTTATGATATGAAGAGCTGCAGAAAATGCTCATTATTTCAGACTTTTATATCAGTCTCTATAATACAGATCTATTCATTCATGACATCTGTGTTGTCTATATTACTATCTACATTGATAATGTTTAATTATATGATCTGAATATGAATAATCTGCACTGAGCTCACTTCAAAATATCTACTCACTATGAGATTAAGAATGTGAAGAACACTAATCACTATTTAAGTATAAAGATAGAGTGAGATTCTGCTTCTCTAACACTATCTCAACCTCTATTTGTTAAGAATCTTTTGAAGAAATTCTCTATGAATGACTGTCACTTTATCTTCACTTTCATGAAGAAGAATATTGATTTTATAAATGATGATGAAGAGTCTGTTGCCTATACAAGGAATTTTACACTTCACTTCTATCAATCAGATATCAGATCTCTTCAGTATCTTACTGTTAATATCTGCTCTGACATGAGTTTTATCAGTGAATTTCTTGAATATTTTAGCTCTCATTCTATATCAAAGAATTGAGCTGCTTTCAAATGTACACTTCACTATCTTCAGAGTGCAATGAATGAGAGTGTTATCTATTATAGAAATACTGATATTGAATCTGTTATATACATAGATACTGATTGAGTAAATAGAGACTCTGACTCTCACTTCACTACTGACTATATCATCTACATGATCAGTGATCTGATGATGTGACAGAGCTGCAAGCAGACAGATGTATTTAAATTATCTATCAAGACTGAATATATATCATCTGTCAAAGCTGTCTACAAGCTAATTCATCTTCATAAGCTTCTTATTAATACCAGCTTTCTCTCTACTCAGCAGAATGAATTAGATGCTGAAGATAGACTCATTTCCTCTCTCTCTAACACTCTCATCTATATCATTTATGCTAATAATAAGTTCACTATCAAGCTCTCATCTAGTGAAGCTATCTCATGCTGCTCAAAGCATATAGAGATTCACTATCATACACTCTGCAACCTCATTCAGAAGGATGAAATCAAGCTTCACTATATACTCTTTACTGAGAATGCAGCAGACAGTCTTACTAAGCCTCTGAGATCTATAAAGTATAAGAGATGAAAGAATATTTTGAAGATTAAGAGCTAGAGAGGATAGATATTGAGAAGAATGATGCTTGAACTGGTTTTTTCCTATTTTAATTATTCTATTTTTTCAGTTTCTTTTGTACCTGTACTTGACAGTAGACCTATTTTTGTATGTAGTTTTGAGTACTGCTACTATGATGAGTGGGGGTGTCAGACCCTCTGGTCACGTGACCTAGTTTTCCACCATATAGCTGTCTCACTAGCTAGCTCTCTTTATTCAATCAAGCTTGCCACCTTCTGTCAATATATACATGAAAAGTGACAACATACACAGCCTCCCCTCCCCATCCCTGGTCTTTACCAGCAACCCGCACTCGCTGATTCCTTGAAGCATGCACCACCTTGCAAAATGCCAAAACAACGGGAACAAACATGACCCAAAATTGACACACATCTTCGTGAGGATGAAGTGTCAAAAATATCTTAGTCATTAAGGTTATTGGCGCCAGGTTTCTTGCGCTCCTTTTACTCGCTCTCCCTCTCGCCTTACCATTCATTATCCGCTTACTCAATTCCGCTAACTGCGGCCCTGGGTATTGACAATCCTGCTGTGTTGAAACTCCCTGGGCGGTTCGCCCGCATAAGATCGCATGTCTTTATATACCCCGTTTCATGCTACGATATGTTACGAATTCCACACCGCAACAAAAATCGAAGCAAGCTTCATAATGGTATTCAATTTTGAGAATACTCATCCGTGCATGATGGAATACCCAAATATTTCATATAACTATATACATACACTAGCGTCCACTAATAGTTTCCTACCGCTCGAGTGTTTTTTGTCAGTGATTCCATAAAGAAGAAAGTGACAATGTAATGGGAACAATGGTCAAGAGGAACGATAATACGCACGCAAAAAAACGGGAAGTAAACCAAAAAATAACAGTTGCGGTATCGTGAAAATAACTGGATAAACAACTAGACATAAGAGGGGGATTAGGTGAATATCTTGCAACAGCAGTGACAGAGTCGCTAAGAAGAGAGGATGGAATTTCTAAGAAGAGCCAGAGGGAGGGAACCTTGGAAAAACTAAGAGGGTTCACGGTCTGTTAATCGTATATAACTTATCAACTGTGGGGTGTATTATATTTTACCTCATCATAATGTTAGATGCCCTGATAAAATAGATTAGATACAGTACAATGAATGGAAATATATGAAGGTAGATTGATATCATAGCTTGAATAGTATATGTAAAAAGAGGGTTTCAACTCATCTCAATCTCGCCTTCCAATTATTTATTTTTCCACAAAAAAATAAAACTTAGATTTTCTCTATAGAAGGAGAAGAGAAGAGGAAAAAAACATCCTTTCTCATCATTTATCATTGTCATCAACAAACAGTCCAGCCAACTCACAATAATCCAACTCTCTCAATAATAATCTCCTATCGTCTTTTCTTCATCCTCTCAAATTAATACACGAAACAAGAATGTACGCCCAGTGAAAAGGCGAAAATAAGCAGGGGGATATATTGGAAAATTTAAGATATAAAAAATAAACATAAATAAAAATAAGTGAAATTGGGCAGAAAAGGACCGTTCTCCCTCGCTTTTGCGCCATTGTCCATGCAAAAATTTGCCGCCCAAGGCACCACGCAAAAATGCGAAAAGAAAAAGCGGAAAATGTTTTAGTGCCATAGAAGATAATAACTTTCAGGAGAAAAATAAAAACGGTAGGATAAAAGATGGAGGGGGGAGCGACAAGATGGTTTGTTTATATAACTATTGGTTAGATTCGGGATGGAACTGAGGTGTGGGTAGGGTACAACAAGTGGACATGGGGTATCATAATTTCGTAGCCAGAAGACAGCCACGAAGGACTGAAAAAAATTATGGATATTAAAATGGGATTGAACCATGATAATGATTCCCTCCCAAAAACAATTGGGTGTGTGGGTTGAACATCTTATCTCGAGATCAACTCGAGATTTACTCGACGATAGAGGTTTTATAAAAAACTCTCTTTAAAGAGTGTAGCTTTGTTGCTTCTTTCTCCCGATATAGTTCCAGTGGAATTTATATCAGCAAGAAATTCCAGTTATTCTGCTCCATAACATCCCGCCAGTGGATGTTTGTGAGCTTAGAGTTCTGGCGGTGGTGCTCATCATCTGACCCAGCAGACAAGCTTCCACCGGGAGTGGTCGAGGCGGAAACGGGAGTCGGGAGGAAAGATACATCAGCCACAACGGCGTCAGACTGTCGCCAAACTTCGCGCAACAGGCAAACCATACGGCCAAAGCTACCATTTCCAGCCGAGTTGCCCAGCATCTCGATGCGCCGGTCAAACATTGAACGGAATGGGCTGTTTGGAATGGAGAAGGAGCCACCGATGAGGAATGGCCAGACGAGAGACCGATCAAAACCATCTGGTCCTCCAGGGATTAGGTTTACCAGGTCAGCAAAGTCGGAAATTAGCCTCATGGTTCCCGCTTGGCTGCGATGGAAACCTGGGACAAGGCTGCAAAGGTACACGCGGGCCGCAAGGCGGAAGAGCGCCGTCATGTTCTGTGCCAGCTGGCATGGCTGAAGGACACCTGTGTCGTTGGTTGGATATGCGAGGGATCCTGGTGGTGGTTCGGTGTGATCGAGCTGGTGGGCAAGGGCGGTGATATGCGAGCAAAGCTGGATATCGTCGATGCGACCTTCGATTTTCAAAGCGTCAAGACAGGAAATTTCGGAGATTAGATACATCACTCGGTCCTCGCAGCCCATAAGATCACATAAACCGGAGGTGGAACCACCAAGGAGCTTTGTGCGGTAGACATGTGCGCACTGCGGTGTCTTGCCAAGCATCGTTGAGCCCAGGATATCGATCCACGCAACCAGTGTCATGTCGAAGGGTGGGGGGATATTGTGGTTGTCAGCCTCGAGCAGCATTTGGGGGAGGTCAAGCCTGGTGATTAGTTCTGTGACGGGTTGGAAGTGAGAATGCCATGGGATATCAAGCAGGACGTCATTCGGGCAGCCAACAGTGCATGGGAAGAGAATCATGGCCAGTATCGCATCCAGGATTTGGAGATTATCAGTGTCGTGTGTCAGAGCCTCATTGAGTTCCTTCACTGCCTCCCCGCGATGGTTGAGAATGGCATTATCGAACTGATCGCCGTTGTTGCACTCAGTTGATTTAAGATGCATGGCGGCGATACTTAGGCAGCAGTGGAGGTAAGGCTTGTTGGTCTGTAAAGCAGGTAAGATATGTGATTGCACAATACCGTGTTGTCTTGTCTCCAGGACTGGGAAAAGAAGGCGGATGACGTTCTCCAAAAAATGTTCCAAAAGTTGTCGGTCACCATCATCAAGATTGAACATATCGGCAATGGTTGGCTCAGATGGCACGCTGAAGAAACCGAAGTCGCTAGCTTCAGGGGAACTGAAGGACTCCTTGCAACTTTCGAAATATTCTTTCTGAACCCAATCATCGCCAGGGAATGTTGGTAGGGTGGCATGGGACAATGGTGGTTGGAATGTGCTAAAGGTTGATATGGAAGAGTCCCGTCGAGTGGGAATGTCATTGACATATAATTGTCGCTCTGTCTTAATGTCAACTTCATACGGTGGTGCTGTCCCGTAAAAGGTGGCTGCTTCAAAATGGGGAGTCTGAAGTTGGGATCCAAACGGGTCGAATGGATCATGCGACGGGAAGGAGAACTCATGTTCCAGGGAGAACTGCGACTCAGCAGATGGGGCGCGAGTCCCACCCATACCATCCGAATAAGTATCTATCGTTGGGACAGAATGCGACAGGCTGGGGGTGGTATGCGCACAGCTGCTTGCGCGGGCATTGGCATCTGCACAGGCCTTCTCATTTATCTTGGTATTCTTAATAATATCCTTAATTGCTTCCTTTTGAAGACGCCGTTGCTCGTTGTTTCCCCACCACATAGGTCGTTTGTATTCGCATTTCAACTTCAGGTTTTTGCATGCTCTGCAGACAGACTTTCCCTCGTCACACTTCTTTCTTCGAAGACGACAGGTAAAGCAACCTATAATAGAGAGCGCATGAGTACATCATATACATATCCTTATAGTTGTCTTCCCAATTTTAACCCAGGAAGGTGATTGAACATACCTAATCTAGACCTTCGATGGGTCTTCTCAACCATTTTTGGGGAGGATTCTTGGGTCGGCTTAGCCGAGGATTTGGAAACCGCCTTGCGCGAGTTTTTGGTGACCTTTCCAGCAGGATTTGACTCGGAAGACACCATGTTTGCGGGTGGCGTGGGTGCCTTTGTCAGGGGCGCGATGGTTGTGTACGACATTGCAGCCAGCTATTAGGACTAACCAACAACAAGACAAGGCCTTGCTTGTCTGAATTCCTGACTTAGCAGGAGTTGTGATTGACTAAGAGAGAGATTAAATCTCAGAGAAAGGAGGCTCTGTCGTTTAAGCGCCTCTTTGATTGAGAAGAGTGCAAGCCGTAGTACTACTTCGGCCGGCGACGAGATCGGATTGCTTCGAATACTGTAATTATTAGGTGTGTATAGCAAGGAATGGGACAAAGCTTGACCAGCAGGCTTTGTGAAGGAGAGAGAATCTGTCGAATTGAGTAGAGGAAGAGGAAGGATGATAGACAGATAGATGAGGAGCGTGAGGAAAGGGGGAGGATATTCAGCAATTCGAAGCCGCGCTGCCATAAAGCAATAAGCTCTCAAGCTTCGATGTATATAGGACATCCTGAGTTTAAGAGTCTCTCGCGATTATCGGTCGGCAAAATGGCTGTTTCTATTTTTGACCATGTCGGTGGATCAGATGCAGGAATGGTCCGAAAAGGAATAGACTGAGGAAAAAGCCTGCAGCCTTCGACCGCCCTGAGCGGGGGGGGGGGATGGCCCGGATGGGTGTGTGGCGGGCGAATAACCTGACATGCCTGGCCGAAGAAGTGATTCCATTGGGCGGCTTCAAAAGAGCAAGAAACATGATCATGCCTGGCCTTTTGCGAGCCGCTCTAAAATAAAAGTATGAAGACAGGGGTCGGCGGGAGATGCAAGAATTCTGCTGGTCAACCTTCATGAACGTGAGATGAGGGGGGTTGGGCACGACCAGCGATAGGCTGGCTTGGGCTCAGTTAGGGCAAGGGTGCAGCTAAAAATTGATATCTGCAAAATCGAACTAGTTGGAGCAGCACTAGTTAGTAAGTTACTGAGTACTTTGAAGTCACAATTGAGCAAATCCCTGGCCATTCAGAAGTTCCCGCTGTCTGTTTGGATCGTTCACAAAATGGAAAAAGGAAGCATTTCATGAACCAGAGTACAACAATTTTCCTGCCATTTCCAGCCACAAGATATCTTATTCCCCGTTACGCTGTAATAATACGCCAGAGAAATATCTGTTCCGGCCCTATTTTTCTCCTTCCTTGGAAGCTTTATTATAGGTTACTGTATCTATCTATACTCATCCCTAAACATGGCATTAGATTCTTTAACTAGGAAGGAATTTATTGAGTTCACGATGTAGGTGAGTTGCATCAATTGCACTCCCCAGATACTTACCGAAAAATTCGTATTATAATTTTATATAGTCCATACTCCGTAGACAAAGGGAACTCCGGACATCCATGAACCATCATCCCCCCCACCCCCTTCCCAATCATATGCACCCCAGGGACCAAAATGTTACTCCAGAAATGGCTAACACAAGAAAGTTACAGTGTAATTCTTGAGAGTAGTATATGTACCATGTTGATATGCAGATTGGTTCTTTCCTGCGAAGATAATTTCTTTCGTTTCTTTTAGTTTTCAATAGTTTGGAGATAGGTACGAATACTCCGTAGATAGGGGATTGATCGATTTTGACCAGCGAGTCCTCGGATGGGAATGATTAGGTAGTGTCTACCCACCACGGAGAATCGCTTCTAAACGAAATTGTCCATGAGACTTTTACCAGCCACTCAAGACCAAGTAAAATTCAATGTACCCTCTCAGCAGAATCTGTAGGACGTAATACATCACGAGGTTCATTCAGGGAGGATTCGGAGCTCGTAGTACGTACCTTCGAGGGACCGATGTCGTCATTTCCCTCCATGAAAGTACTAGGATCTCTCACCTATCAAACAAATGCAACCACAAGTTTACCGTCAGCCGGCGTAATATTTGATATAACAGACCGATTTTCCTGCTCACCAGCCCCCAAGTTGGGGTTTGCTTGTGTCACAGGAGCGGCGTAGTTGGCTTTGGAAGTTACGGCTAGAGCTAGGTTGAACATGCCAAGCCCTGCTCTTTGGCGCTCGATTCGATCGGCGAGCTGGAGCCAAATAAACAATGCCGTGTTGTGCGGGGAGCCGGGGGACCAACTTTCAGCCAACCGTGCAGGTGTGCAGGTGTGCATGAAGGTGTGGAGTCGCAGGGATGAGGTTTAGAAGCAAAGTATTGGGTACTTGGTCGGCTGGCGCAGTTTTGCAGGAAACTCGCAGGGCAAATGGCTGATGGGGCAAGTCACTTTGACTTGGAAGCAGGACTTGGCTCAGTTAGCAGACAAGCTTGGACGTGATTCCATTTGTTAGACATGCATAAAAAGTAAAAAGGTGCCCTTAGGCTAGTGGGAAGTTTGTGGGAGCGGGGCCAGCTAGCAAGGGGGCGCTGATTGTCAGTGAAGCCTTCCAAGTTCTATCCTAATATTCCCTATTTAGTAGCAATTAACCGCCCATCTTTGAAAACTTTGGAAAGTTTGTTGATTAATTGGTACGCATTAATTCTTAATATATCTTAATATATCTCAACATTCTCAGGGCGCTTAGCCAATCAACTGCACTAACTATGCTTGCTGCACCTCACACATTCCCAGTCACATCAACTGTGCTATTAATACTACCTAGGTAATTTTGCCCAACACTGATAAATTAACCAACATTTAAGTCAATTGCTATTAATAAGTTACCCCTCTTCCAGATCATTTTACCCCTCAGTTCAATCAAAATTCTAAAATGAAGACATAATTAGCAACAATTTCTTTGTTCGTAGCTTCTTTGGGCTAACCTTTGCAATGCCCAAGAATGGCTTGACAGGGCAATTTCAGGCTGTGGCGTCGGTTTCTTTTCTTTTCTTTTTTCTTTTGATATCTTGACTGATCGCCCGGTCCAGGTCGCATTACTGACTTTTGATCAAAAAACATTCGCCAAATCCACTTTGAAATGAGGTTCCTTTTCTATACTCCGTATGCCATACAGCATCTGTTATTCGCTTTAACAAAACCAAACTAAAGAGTCTGATGAGGAACAAAGGCAACCACTCAAATGCTCAACAACTTATATAAATCTTCTTCCTCGGCCATTTCTTGTTCATACTTTCTCTCTCCCGTCTAGCTCACCACATGCCTGTAAAAAAAATATTAAAAAATATATATATAAAAAAAAAACTTCTACTTCCGATCCTTCTATCTCCTCTTCCGTCATTTATCTCCGCTCTCTTTCTACCCATATCACATTCCTATTCGATCTAGAATTTCAAACTGAACTAAACTATGCCATAAACTCCCTTGCTCCTCCGTCAAATTAGGCTAACTAGCTATCCTAACTACCTAAGGTAGCGTAGCCTAGTGTCATTTTTAACAACCTTGGAAACCCAATCTATCCCCCGCTCGGGGGCTGATGACCAAAAAAGTTTAAAGATTAGTTACCTTTTCAATTGACGTTCTTTTCCTCTCTCTTCTTCTACTGTATCTCCCTGGCCCAACGATCTACCGGCCGGATGCACATTCCATCGCCCCCCGTCAGGTTACATGCGCGCAAAGCTGACCCTTGCCTTTTTACCTTTACCCCACCCCATCACGTTATTTTCCTTTCGGTTTTTTTTTTTTTTTTTTTTGATATTGGATATTTGATATTTGATGTTTCGTCATCAATCATTGTAGATGCTTTTTAGCCTCGCTTTAACCCATGTGCCGTCAAATACGGGCACTCCGGGGGAGCTTATCGTTGATTACAATTGATTAACTACCCCAGCTGCATTTTTCTTCGGCTATCTTTGTTTTCCCTCAAGCTAAATTGCTCTCTTAGATCCGAATGCTGTTTTAGCTTCTCTCTCACCCCCATCGTCGCATGCATGAGAGAAATCCTTCCGAACAGCGTGGGGTGCTGAGTGGGTGGTGGAGTGGTGGAGTGGAGTGATGAGCGCGGGAAGTTTTTGAGTGAACTTGACCAGCCACTAATTCTCACGATAATCTCTAGCTAATCAATTGATGCCCCCGAGTTCATGAAAAGAGGAAAATGCGCAAAACTAAACACCAAATGCGGCGTTTTTAACCCTTTTTACTTTATTAACCCCACCGTCCTCTTTCAAGGGTTTTCGACGTTCGCTTCCAACGTTCTTTTCACTTCTTTTTGCTCCTTTTTCCTTTTCGCTTACTGACCGAGGCACACATTATTGCTCCTTAAATGAATGGATTATCTTCGCCGAACTTGAATATCTTTCTCGATCTCGATCTGAAAGAAGATGAGGGGGGAAGTGACGTGATGGGCAAAATAAACGAGTCTGGTTGATATACCCTCGGGTGCCGGCACCCGCACCACGGTGTGTTTGGTATGAAAGGGACATGGACATGTACATGTACATGGGGTTTTAAACAGGAGTGGTATATCACTGTTGCATTTCCCTTTTTTTATATATATATTCAGTTTCATTATGTGATGTGATTGTCGATCAATGATGTAGCAGCAGATAAAAAGCTGAAGTTTACAGAGAGGTAGAAAGAATTACTGGAGGATTTTTTTTTATAATGAGTATGCAATACTTCAGGCTACGAGTGTTTATGTGAGGGAAGGTTTGAAGAATGGTTATGCCTGTTGGTTATATAATGATATAGAGATGCTTTAGTTAAATTGTTTCAGACGATTTTGCAGATGATTTTGCAAGAATTGAAATGTGAAATCATTTTAGTAGCTCATTGCTTTGCCATTCCTGACAATATAAGAAGATATGGAAATATAAATATATTCTCTACTGTTAGTTTATTAAATGTCAGTACCTTTTCTACAAGGTTTTCTACCATTGATTTTTTGGCTTTTCTATATACTGTCTTTCGACAAAGTGTGCTATCCAGTTTCTGGCTTCATCCCAAAAGGGCAATCTTCCACGATATGCTTGTAAGCTTGGAAACAACATTGTTTAACAGACAACGAGCAGGAGGTTGGTTATACACAGCTACGCCAGCGGCGTAGATATGTCTCAGTCATAGTAACACCAATTCAGGGGTCCCTCTTTCGTACGTATCAATTAATGTCCTGCCTTGTGGCAACGGAATATAGCAGGCGTAAAAGTTCCCAGTTCACCTTGAGATGACAAAGGCATTATAAGGTTGTAATGCCATATTTCTCCACGGGTGCTGGGCATGTGAGCACCAGGGAGTAGCGAGATGATTCAGGCCCTGTGGCAGAATGCTCTCTTCCCACCCTTGCTTCTCTCCGTGATCTCTATCAAATTCGTATGAATAACGAACCGTGAGATCCCGTAATGCTGCACCGCGTTGATGGTTGGATTCTGTGGTAGCATCCATCCATAAATCTTCCAGGTCATATTTTATAGGTAATATTTAAAACTGGTACATGAACATTGCTGGAGCAAAGTATCAGCCATAGGCCAAAATCGAGATATTGGAAGGTAGGGAGGCATCCTTTTCACATCCATATTTCCCTCTGAAACGCATTCAAAATCGTTTATAGAGTAATCTATATTATCTATAAAATAGAAGTAGTTCGACAAGAAAGAAAATGTCGTCAAGACATCGTTTATCATCAATATAAATATAATAATATGTGCCGAATATATGGATGTTGACGTGCACTTTGTTTAGGTTGCCCTAACAAAAGTATATAAATGAGGGTTTGAAAAGTCACATGAGCTTGAATTCGACAAAAGCTTTGCTTAATCCTTCCAGACTACTCCGCAGAGCAAGGCAAAAAGAAGCAGACTAATATGACAAGCATATTGAATTCCATAATACGGCAGCCTCAAAGTAGCAAAGCATATCAAACCCTTTCGTGGCACTTCGTGCAGGTCGTGGGGGTTGCAACGAAGAAAAAGGGGATAAAAGGGATCCCACCCGCCTCTGTGAACATGACATGGTTGACTAGGTAGTCTGCATGAAGCTGGGGTCTGCTGATTTCCAAAAGAGCGAGATAAGTGATCAGGTGTGTTTCGCTGTATGAGTGCGATATGACGAAATGCTCAAATGTGGGACTTTGTATGCTAATAGGTGGGACATACGTATCTGATCTTCCCTGGCGAATTTATCGGTCAGCTTTTACCAGAAAGCCAATGGATGGCGATAGCTTCCCCCTTGTCAATCTCCTAATGGGCTCGCAGCTTTGTCAAAAACGTAGAGTTTCCAGTTATAAAGTGGCAACTATCCTACCTAGATAGGTATACGGAGGAATAGAAGACCATGCTAACGTCAAGTAGTCGGCTGCGAGGTGATGTAGGATGTGACAGTATGTTATATCAGCTATCAAGCGAAATATCCATGGACGATTCTTGGTTCTTGCAAAGGGCCGTGCCATTTGGCGGGCCGGGTAACATTCATAAACGGGAAAGGATAAACCCAATACGAAGGTGAAAATCACGGTTGAAGTGCAAGTTTTAGTTTCAATTCGAACGGCCTAAATGCTAGCGAATAGCTAGAACATCAACGGCAAAATATGTTTTCTTGTTCTTCGCACGGGCTCCATCACATAAATTTTCCCAAGCTAAACCCGTTAACTAAGTTCAACTAAAGTTAGCTCTGATCAAGCAATCTTAGCCCGCCTTCCCCGCCTCCTTTTGCGTATAAAATCCGACAAAAATGACCTCAAAAATAAGGGCACGTTCTCGGTCCTCATCTTCCCTGCTTTTTTCTGTTTTGCCACTTTCCTTTTTATCTTCACAAGACTTCAAGTTGTAACTTGTTGTCAGTTGTTGACCGACTCAGCGCCACACGCACATGTCGGAGAAGCCTCCTTCGTTTCTCAAATTCTTCCGAGTCTAAACTATGAACCAAAATCATGAAGCCACATGTTCGCACGGCTGAGAATTCATAGCTCACTGGCTCGCCAAGCTTCAAGTAAGTGGCTTTTGTGACCTTTTGCTTTCTTTTTTGTTTGTCTCAGCCATAATGGCTCTAGCAGTCTAGCTACAAGAGCTGCTTATGATCTTCTTATCAAGAACAGCAGAGCTAAAGCTGCCGATTTGTGAATTGCATAGTGTTCACAAATATTAATGAAAATTTTAACAGACATTGCTGAATAGCCATGATTCTTCTTTTCTTTTCTTCATTAGGAGAAACATCTGAGAGAACATACTGTAATAAGTTCGCAAGAAATCGCGAAGGCCTTTTAAAATGCAGAGTAAGATAAATAAATGCAAGGATGCCTAAGCTTGGTCCCTGGTTTTAAGTTCAAAAGGCAGTACTCCGTATTTATATTTCTTTTCACCGGTATCAGTGCATTTCTGCCCTACAGTCATTTATGGAGTCAAAAGGGGATACACCCTGCTTATGGAGTATAAAAGTTGTATTAACATGTACTTGAATTTTCCGTTTCCAGTAAAATAAAGAATAATATAGTTGGTTGGTGAATAAAAGAGACAGTGAAACATCTGCTTCAGAGTATGTAGTTGGCTCCATCAGGAGAAAAAGAGCCAAGAGCTGAAAGCGCTCAACTAACATCATGTAGTTGGGAATCAGTTGAAACAAGCGAAGATAAAATGAATGAAATGAATGAATGAATTTTCATTATTGGCTAGTAGTTAGTTTCAGAAGAGTCTTCTGCATCGTATGTCTGTTGGCAATGGTAGTTGTCTCTCAAAATGGGAAACTCTTCCGGTGGGCAAACTTGGGCCATATGCAAGGAGATAAGTTGAATCCCGGCCCTGGCATTTCTCTGTGCAGGGAAAGGAATGGCAATCACTAGGTTTAGATCGACCCTGCAGGGCCTCATAGAGGGAAGCAGTCGGTCAAGAGGCTCAAAAATGAAGCAAAAGCCATTGCATATTCCACATGGAGCAGCTATGCGTATATACGATCAAGAATCCCACAGAATTTCAACTGCGTCCTATGCAAGCGATTTCACATTATGAACCAGCTTCAAATATCATGTTTGTTTAGCACGCACAGGTGTACCCAGGGAGCTCAAAAAGTCCCTTCCCCCCTCGGTTCTACGGTTCCCTGGAAACAAGTTCACAGGGTTGAAATCCGGGATTGGGGAATTGGATAACGGATCAACAACAATCGTAAGAGATCACCAAAATATGTGGTGTGAACAACCATCTGTTAGATATACTGGATCCCTTCCTTAGGCATTTTTGCTTGGTACGAATCGGTCATTGCTTACTCTGGGTATGATCCGGAATAACACAGGAAGGGCTGGTGACGATGCTCCATTTCTGGCAAGTCGCTTCGCTTTTCCTTACTATCGAGTATAGTAGGGAGTACTGTACTTCAATGTGATGAAGCTAGGGTTCCAGAGACGTCCAGTGAAGGGAATAGAGACAACTGGAAAAAATGTATAGAAATCCTTGAAGCTTTAATAAGCGAGGTAAAAACACATTTTGGCTCAGTGCTAAAGATCTCTTTCCGGAGAAGAAAACCTAAATGTTTAGTTAACATAACTCACTTGCTAGGGATTGCGAATCCATGAAGTGGAGAAAGCTGGGCGTTGATGTGATATCTAGTTCTGAACCTTGAATGTATATCCGCTATGGAGTACTTTGTATATGAAAGACTAATTCCTTGTTATAAGCGTGTGATAAAGGATTCTTACATACTTCCGCTGACAAGGCGGGCGAAAATCATCATTATTTCCAAACCGATGTAAGGATATGTCAAGAGCTCGGCTGGCGGTGAAGACGCAGCTACTGGCCTTGAGGTTACTTTCTTAGTTCCATGATGAGGGGCAGATAGGTAGGCAATCTGCTTTTTCTCAAGGCACCCCGCATTGCGCCGTAATCGGAACCAGGGTGCCCTTGATCCTATAGCTCTCCATCGCACACTTCATCTCATCTGATCACTGAATGATATCAACAAAGTGCAGAGGGGTAAAATTAAGCGTCACATTAAAATACTCCGTTCAAAGGATCAAGGGAAACAGAACATTGCCCCGCCTCGTACTTTTTCCAAGCTGACCTTACAACAGATTTGCGTACACTCGATTGCAATGATTCTTTGAGAAGTGGGCTGGTTGTGTTTGATTGAGTGGAGAGGCTGGTAAAACTAGGTTGAAGAGAGTAAGAAGTAAGTTCAGAATAAATTAATTGAAGTGAGAGTTAATAATACACAGAAATAGACTGGCTGGGCTTTTTTAGCCTTGATTTTTCAGCAGCGAACTTTACAATAATTTCCAAGAGTGGCATTATTAACATCAATAGGGAGAAAATGTTAAAGAATTCAGCGAAGATTGTAGTTAAAAATAGCAAACTTTATATAGATTAACTCGGGTTTCGTATAACTTGAGCAGGCCAAGATTGTTTCTGGTGCAAAAGTCCAGGAGGAAGAAGTCATCTGTGCCAGAAAAACAAGTATCTCCAGCTGCCAATCAACAGCCGATTTATGAAGACGAAAAGCCCAAAAGTACCTATGCAGGTCAGGCAAGATACATGTCCGCATACCCGTGCCAAAGCTCTCCCCTGCGAACATGAACTGACGAAGTTCAGGCTGAAACCCGAGAGGTGCAAAATGGTCCAAATCGAGCCCTTTGCTGCGTTGAACAACAGCCTAATTGGCTTGTATTTCTCCCGGGCCTGAAATCTATCAATGTCTCTCGCCCCCCCCGTAGAAACACGGAGCTTGCTGCATGCCTCGTATGCGACCACCAGCCGGCCTATCCGTCGTTGGTCCAACTGGGTTTTTTTTTCCCGCCAGTATCGCCAGAAACAGAAGGATGCCTTCACTGGCATTGTTTGTGTTGAGACGACTCGGCGTAAATCGTAGATCTACCTTGGGAAATGCAGGATGCTGCGATCGGTTGTCTCCCAAGTCGCCATTCTCCTGTCGAGAATATTGATACATATCGATCGATCGTGGAAACGTGGAAAATCAACTAGATCAGCTGTTTCAAACAGAAATATACACTACTCCAACATTTTTCAGAAACACATTGTCCCAACTCCGTAAATAGCAGCAAATTGTCCCAAAAGACGAGAAAAAGAAAAGTTTTCCAAGCTCAAAAAGTTCTTTCTTGTTTGGGGGCGCGTAACCGAGAATCATTAATCGACTTCCATTCGCTCGCTCTCTGGATAAAATGCCAACCCTTCACACCAAAAAGTGACAGAAAATCCTCTCCCGCCAATAAAACTGCCTGGCCTGGGGTGTAGTGTGATGTATCTGCAAACGCCCACATCCCTGTCGCCGAACCACCCCATGCGAAAGACTAGCAAATGCATCAGCCAGTCAACGATGAGCATCGTTTAGCAGGAGCCTGATGATTGGGGAATCTGTCCATCGGAAGATGCGGTCGCTCCCTTGCGGCCGCTAATTATTTTGTTAATTGGCAGGATATTCTATTCTTAACCTTTCATCGCGCATGTGTCGACCCAAGTTGGTTGGGGCCGGCGTGCAAGCTTCGTCCTCCCCCCTCTCTGAAATATGCACCGAATGGTTAACCAGAGGTAACTCCAGCCTGTAGGAGTCGAGAGTGGCTTCTTCACACTGATGCGCCCATACTAGTTATGTGGGGTGGTGAGGTCACTCCGTGACTCGCTTCCCGCTATCGCAAGTCACATCCATGCCTCTTTGAACAGAAACCTCCGGGCGAAACGTGCATATTGGTAGGTACATAATGGCTCAAGTGCGAATCCCACCTGTAGTTGAAGTATCCAGATACGTATTTTGAAAGTACCCATTCTTCCCCCGAGCCCAGGACATAAGCTTTGCCTGCAAGCGGCACAAGTAAATGCCAGCCCTTCCCGAGTCGGCCCCCCACCCCCCCTCCCACGCATGTTACCACAGCCCTAATTCTCAGCACCTGTCTACATATATCTCGAAGCGCCCACCTACCCGCCCTGAGAAAGTTTTCCCCCCCTGATGTGATCTTGTTTTTTCCGCTCTTATATACCCATTTCTCTTTTTGTTTCATTATATATTATCGCTTAAGACCAGAAGGCGCTTTGATAGTTGTCCTTCTGCCCACCGTTAGAAAAAGCGTAGAACCGGCGACGGTCCATCTGTTTATGCTTTCCCATTAAATATCATTTTCTCACCTGTTGATCCTTACAACCAGTTTATTCTCCTTAGCAGGTTCTTTATTATTTATTTCTTCTCCAGTCATGGTAAGGATATTTTCTTCTGTTCGTCTGCAAATAGCAGTGTTTTTCGCTAACCTACCCCCGTCGCAGGAGGCTCCAATTGTATTTCAGCCACAGCGGTCGATAGGGGGCGTACAAATGTTGCAGAAGCCGATGACAAACCACATGTCATTCCTCTCCACACGATCATACAACTCTCGACCGCTGTCGGAAGCGACTGAGATATTTGACACCGATTATGAAGCAGAGTACTCTCCAGCAGACGACTCTCCCCGCAGAAGTGTCGAATCGGTAAGTCAAAATTCCTCGGATAGCTTGATAGAAATAGCTAACAAAGATGCAGTTTGGTAATGACAGTGCCACAACTTTATCAACTGAGGATGAGGCTCCGACTCCCGATGAATCAGATCAGGGGACTTTCAATTTCCAGTTCGATAAAAGTAAACCAGTGGAAGGGCCATCGGGACCCCATCTATTCCGAGCATCGTTGGATTCAACATTTTTTGAAAAATCAGAAGATTTAGAATTGTACTTTTCTCTTTCTCCTCTAGCACCACATCAAAGTTCGAGAATGGCATGGTCGCCAAAAAGATCCAGCCCAACCTCACCGGAACAGCTTCCTTACTTTGAACGATCACGATCCTTGAGTGTGCCAGAAATCGTTCCACTTGCTAGGGTCCACAATATCCGGTCCTGGACCCCAACGCAAGTCGCAGAATGGATGTACGAATCTGGATTCGAGGATGCCATAGTCGAACGTTTCATCCGGAATGATATCTCAGGCTCTGTTCTTCTTGACCTCCAGATCGAAGATCTGAAGGAGCTTGATATTAGTTCATTCGGTAAACGCCATCGGTTGATGAACATGATTCAGAGCTTCCGTGCCGAACCGACGAATCCTCCTCTGGCACCAGCCACAACTTCTGACCAGAGCGGCTCTTCTCAAAGGCTAAGTAGGAGTACATCCATGAGAAGAGATAACAGTACAGAATGTTTCTCGCCTGACTGCGAGGTTCCAACTCGTGGCTCGTCTCGTCGACGGGGTCGCACCAATCGTGTCTTTGCGGATGGCGATATTATCTCTCCAGCAGAATCTGTTTCTATCGTTGCTATTGAGCAACTCCTGCCGAAACTGCACAAATGCTCTAAAGGCGAGAATTGCACCAGATTCCAGAAGCAACAACGAAAGCTTGCACGCATCGCGGTTGAGTTCCCTGATCAGTTCACCAGCGTTGAGGGCACTATTATGCCACAGACTGGGAAGAAAACAGTCGCCGAAAGCGTTGTGCGTCCCAAATCAGATGCAGCTCCCTCCGTCGTCGCCTCTTCTGATGTTCTCGGCCCCGGTCAAACGCCCGAGTTCCAGCTCAACGCTGAGAACCTGAACGGAGTACAACCTAGAGATCCTCAAGAGAATGTTCGACAGTTCCTTACCTTCCAACACGTCAACAGTTCAGCATACGATGAGTCCAATCTACCGATGGAAATGTTCCCTCCCCTCTCCCCCCCTGAATCTTCTCAGCCCGCTCTGCATATGGCCAATAATCTTCGCAACCTTCCAAAGCTCATGATACCTGGGGATAGTGGTTCCGACGGTTTACTTTCAGGTGGTCAACGCACTGTCACCCCTTCAATGGGGTCAAGGCAGGCAGGCTCTGCTACTGCCACTCAACAATATAACCCTTACCAATATCCACTTGATATGTCTCGCCAAACCAACACACCATTTTCAGAAATGGATGTTCCTCTCACTGCTTTCCCCATTGAACCTCTTGCTCGGGAGGCGTCGCAATCAGTCCCACCTAATATGTTCTATGGCAACCATCTGCACCCACCAGTCGACCCAGTCTCTCGTTCATCTTCAGCTAAGCCTGACAATCATCGACGACGTCCTTCTTTTGCCACGATGGCTCGAGTTGATGAGCTCCCGGCAATGCAACCTATTGATTCCCCATACGACCTCCCGAATACCCCTCGCCCAAATCACACAACGGAAGCCCATTTTAGGCCTTCTTATCTTTCTGGAATTTCTCCTTCAGCTCAGTCACATAACTCCGATCCCGATGTTACTCACAGCGGATGGATGAAGAAGCGGAAAACAACCCGTCTCCTACGCCATGAGTGGCAGGACGCCCACTTCACCCTCAACGGCACGGTCCTCGCTATGCACAAGGATGAGCGTGATGCGCAACGCCGCTCTCGAGCCCTGGAGTTCATCGACGTTGATGACTTCGCTGTTGCCTGCTCTTCATTGGCAACGAACTCGAAGCTCACCGCAGCATTCAAACGCTCAGTCCTTCGCAAAGCTGCCAACCTATCAATGAACAATGACGAAACTGCATTTGCATTTTCTCTCATTCCCGCCAACAACGCCGTGGAGCGGAAACCCCTCTTCACAACTCCAGGCAAAAGCCATCACTTTGCAGTGAAAACACGAGATGAGAGAATTAACTGGATGCGAGAGCTGATGTTAGCCAAAGCCCTAAAGAAGGGCAGAGAGGAAGGTGGCGAACTCACAATCAATGGAAGAAACGTCATCTGAAGAAGACTCCCTCTCATGCTTATGTATCTCTAGGCCGCCTTCACTTTCCCTCTCCTGACTTCGTATTTGTTTATTTTGTTTTCCAGTTTCATAGTCACCATAGCGGGCATTTCATTTTGCAGTTCCTGTAAATATCTTTTGTGCACAGACAGATACTCATGTACCCCCAACTCTTGTTAAGCGTCTCCTTTCCTTCTCAATCCCCTTGGCGTGAGCAACTTAGCTCCTGTCTTCAGCGGATGGAGGTCACCGACGCGAAATTGTATGAAGAAACTGGAATATTTCTTTTTCTTAAATAGCTTTTGCACTTCTGGGCGGCTATTCTTTTTATTGTTGCATTCTTTTCCTTTCTTTTCCTTTTTCATTTTGCGTCATCTCTGATGCCTTTCTCTATTCCCCACGCTCTTCTGCGGTTTTCTTTACGATCTGCTCTTCTGAGTATTCAGTGCGATGATACCTACCTAGGTGGGTACCTAGCGTTTATTAGTTATATAGTTAGTACAGAATGAAAAATAAGTGAATGATGAATTAAGTTATCGAGCAAGATATTTTCAGACGACTCGCGTTGTTATTTTGCCTTCATTGGAAGTGAGCTATCGAAAAGGAAGAGAACCCCCCATCGACCATTGATTCTCATCATCAATAAAGACCTCTGTACGATAAACATCTCCATCTTCTGCTTTTGGTAAATTGGTCTGTGAATTCTCCCAGTTTGAGAATGGCTACATGGAGAAAAACAAAACTTCAACTTTGAAAAGTTAAGGGGTTAAGTAAGCAGGAAAATAGCACCCAAAGCCCTAACTAGCCAGCAGTTTTAATAGCATTCAACTAAATCTGGCAGCATCACTTCGAAAATTATAGATCTGCCGGGATAGTTGATGTGAACAGACGCTCTGATTGAATCTATGCTGTTCATACTTGTTTAGCCCTCCATAAATTATTTGACAATAACTACCGACCTTTGATTATCCTCAGCTGCAATCTTTGACCGTCGGTGGGCTTGCCAACATTGTTAGCCTGAAGACCCTCATTTGACACCAATCACACAAGAATTATCTTCATCCAACAGAGCTGCAGAGAAACAATCATCCACGTCGAGAATTCCCTGTGGAATTACGAATTGATCACTCAACCACTGGTCTCCCCCAACAGAGCGTTGTAGACTGAAGCATAACGACGTGGAGGTTAGCATGGCATGCGGCACGCTGGTAAGTCTTACATTGACTCTCCTAGGTTGAACGGGGCAACGCTCCATGTCTCATCACTGCGTACACTATGTCACTCAGGCAGCGTTGAGGCGCAGTCGAGTAATCGGCGATATATAGATTGGCAACCTTGCTACATCAAGCAAATTGGGAATTGTTGTTTCACAGCTATACCAAGTCTTTATGTTGTACCAGCAATCTCATTTCAGAAACGGTTGACAAACGTAGCAAAGACCCCAGGGAAGGCAAAATACGAAAAACTATTATCGAGAAATCATTCGATTTGCCCCAAAACGTGGTCGGTCTTCCACGAGTTGGGAAGACGGATAGAATTGTATGTATCTTTAAGTACTCGGTAGTGTGGTGTAATTCCACTCCTGGTATTTGTTCATCAGGTTAAACAAGCTTTCCAAACCCTTACCAGAAGAAATAAGGCAGGCTAAAAGCATTTTGCATCATCGCGATCATCATCATTCAATATCGAGAAACGTTGACCCGAAGTAACCGGGTTCCGTCACTGTATTTCATACTCCCGTGGCCGAAGCCACCCACAAGCGACTCTCTGGTGGCTAACCGCTCAACTAGACCCCCAACCCGGAGCATAAAATACATTCCATAGCACTGCCATCCTATCTTCACCCCACCATGGACACTACAATGGCTAGCCACCCATCTGCATACCCCGCCACACGCACAACCTCTTCAAGCGGTGCGGTCATAGGAACCACGGCCCCTTGGAGCACAGGTTTAGCTAGGACTGGAATCCGTTTGCTCGGGAAGAGGCTCGGGAGAAGCGAATTTAGACTCGACCCGATAGTCTGTGGCTGTGGCTGGGTATGTCGTCCAGGTGCTCCAGTTTGACTGGGTGCGGGTGGAATCGTTGGTGGAAACAGAGACTGTATTACTTTAAGCGACGGGGTAGCGGAATTCGGTGGAGATGGTAGGAAAATTCTCAATGGGATATTTCGGAATTGATTGGGAGGGCCGGGGATGAGAATGTTGGAGATGCGTTGGAAATTTGTGAAGTCATCTGATCACTTTTCGTTAATGGTCCCAGTCCCTGAAGAGATCCAGATAATAAAAGCTGAAAATATGCATATACGTACGGTCTTGGACAGCTTGCCATAATCCAGATGAATCCTCTTTAGACAATGTCATGATACCCTTCGCAGTTCCATTCCGTACAAAATCAGCTTCCTTGACACTATTAATAAATGCATCATGGATAACTCTTCCGTCGGCATCGAGACGAACAAGTTCCTGGTCTGGCCAGTCACTAAAATGGACCTGCAAGCGCCAAGGAATTGGGTCCCCGGGTTCGTGTGCACTGTGGCGGTCGGAGTCATATGGCTCTCGTGCAGAAGCTGCATGCGAAACGTCCTCCCCAACAGTAGATTTGGAGGTCACTGGATCTGCTCCAGAATATAAATCATATAGGAGTCCGAGAGGATAGTGCCATTTCAGGGGAACCCCTTCAAAAGAAAACCAGCCTTGATGAGGCTGGGTTTCGATGTCAATCAAGGAAGAAGAAAAAAAAGCATGTAACCTTGGGAGTAAAAAGGGCAAATATGATACACGAGGATAACATATCTGTCGCAAGATTTAGGGTCAGATAGATGCATATAAAACAACGGAAGTAAACGGCCGAGGTTCACGTAAGGGGATTGAAATTACAAGATATGGATCAGCTTTGTCATAGGTCCTGCATTCAGCCGGTGAAAGTGCTATCTCAAGAGGGATACGGCCATCCCACACTCTCCGCTGGATAGCGCTTGGGGGTGGTGCTGGGCTTGTCATGATTTGCGGTCGTGCCTATCCATGAAACACTGGTAGAGCAATATTCATCATGGGGCAAGGCTAACAAGCTATTAAGTCAGTTACACCCAATTTCACCAATATTATTTTTCAAACCGAGATATAATTTATAGCTCACGTAGACTCGGCAATGATGTAGTTATTACTGAAGGCTCATACGAAGTGCAAGCAATATTGGACCCCTACAATCCAAACGTGGGGCAGGTCATCACCATGGTAAACTCATGTTGCATGAAATAATATAAGGTTTAATATGTTAGTTATTTCCGTGCTAGCAACTAACTGGCTGACATTCGAGAATAGGTAGAGCGATGTTGCAGCAAACGCTCTGTTCTTGTGGTCGTCGTCGTCGTGGAAAGCCTGTAAATAAATGCACGTGACCACAACATTGCGTCGCATGCGCCAAATAAAATTTGTATCAACTTATTCCTCGCTCTATATTTGTCCCAAATCGGGGATGATTATTCGAGAAGCAGTGGTTATTTATGTTTTATGGCTCTAAAATTCACTGAAAAGCCCATCTGGAGAACTGCCTCGACCGCCCGTAGTCCGCTCTATCATTGGCGTTTAACCGCTTTTTGAACGGAAAAGTCACCCCTCGAGTGTATTCCAGGTCCTTTTAAAATCTCCTTTCCTACCTTACATTTTTCCTGCGGAAATCCCGTCAGTGGGAGACCATCCGCAAATCCCAGCTCTGAATTGATTAGTTTATGGTCAATTTAAACGGAAAAGTGTCAAGGCCCAGGATCACATCTTTGATTGATATCTTCCGTGGAAGGCCTTCTTCAACTTTTGCTCAAGGCTATACATCTATGGCAGACCCAGGGCGCCCTTCAAAGAGGCTTAAAAGCTCCCATAGAACATTACAGGATGGCTACGATGCCCCTTTAAAAGATGCCAGCACATTGGCATCTCTTCATAGATCCATAACACCCCCTTTAAGCCGGCCTTCAAGGCTGCCTATTACGTCCAGTCCATATATATCACAAGAGATGCCTCCTTTACCCTCAAGGGACATTCCATCTCCAATCCAGCTCACGCATATCCGTGATTTTCCTGCATCGCCAGACAACAATACCGATGCTGTCAAGCTACGTGACATTCTTGGGGACCCCCTCATCAAAGAATGCTGGCAGTTCAACTACATGTTTGACGTCGACTTTCTGATGAGCCAGTTTGATGAAGATGTGCGGAATTTGGTCAAAGTGAAAATTATACATGGCTCTTGGAAAAAGGAATCTCCCAATCGAATTCATATCGATGTTAGTAAACTCCTACATCCTTCCTGAGAACAACCCTTGTGCAGCTTTTTCCATATGTCGACTATACAGAACATGTAATACATATACATAAATTGCTAACTCATATGCAGGAAGGCTGCCGTCGATATCCCAACGTCGAGCCAATAGTCGCCTATATGCCAGAGCCCTTTGGGACGCATCATTCTAAAATGATGATCCTTATCAGGCATGATGATCAAGCACAGTAAGCATGCTTCCTAAAATAATTACCTATCGTAATGCTGATATCCCTACAGGATTGTTATTCACACAGCAAACATGATCGCTGGGGATTGGGCGAATATGTGTCAAGCAGTTTGGCGATCCCCGCTGCTTCCCATGTTACCCGAAAGTGAAAGCGGACATTCCGCTGCCACTTTGAACGGTTTCGGGACAGGAAATCGATTCAAGAGAGATTTGCTAGCCTATCTCGAGGTGTATGGCCATAAAAAGACTGGCCCCCTAGTCGATCAACTGGAAAAGTACGATTTTAGTGCCGTTCGAGCTGGGTTGATAGCCAGTGTTCCCTCGAGGCAAGCAATCGACGAACTAGATTCGGAAAAACGAACTTTGTGGGGCTGGCCTGCACTCAAGGACACAATACGACAAATCCCTCTTAATCAGGGGAACTATACTGAGGGGAAGAAACCCCAAATAGTCATTCAGGTGAGAAACGATGTCTCATGGCAAGGGCCGAAGACCACGCTTTTGGGAGAGCCTACTCACATACAGAAACCACCAGATATCTTCAGTAGCAACGCTGGGCCAAACCGACAAGTGGCTAAAGGAAACATTTTTCGCTGCTCTTTCCCCATCGCCGTCCCGTCCCTCAGGTTTATTCAACCCCAAGTCAAACCCGCAAGCGAAATTCTCAATCATATTCCCTACTCCAGATGAAATCCGCAGATCATTGAATGGTTACGGATCCGGCGGATCCATTCACATGAAACTCCAGAGCGCTGCGCAACGAAAACAACTTGAGTACTTGCGCCAATATCTATGCCGTTGGGCAGGCGATACTAGCGATGGCGGGAATAAACCCGCAAAAGGCTCTACTACTTCCTCCGGACAAGAAGGGCCCGATATTAAGGAGGACAGTGGGTCTGTTGAAAAACATACTACCATTAAGAAGACTGGTCGACCAATTCGAGAAGCGGGACGTCGCAGAGCAGCACCGCATATAAAAACATACATCCGGTTCTCAGACGCAGATATGGCCACTATCGACTGGGCAATGGTGACCTCCGCAAACCTTTCGTTGCAAGCATGGGGAGCGGCAGCGAATGGGAAGAAAGAGATAAGGATATGTAGCTGGGAAATAGGCGTGTTAGTCTGGCCGGATTTATTCATCTATGGAAAGGGGGATAATGGTGATAGAATAAGACAGGGGGGGAAGGGTAAGGGGAAGGCGAAGGAGACGCGGGAGGATGATGATAGTAAAGGGGTAAGGGAAGATAATAATATCAACGACCAAAATCCCGCAGTGATGACCCCGTGCTTTAGGCAAGACATGCCTGAAGTCACGGGAAACAGTAATCGTTCGTCTACCACTAGATTTGTGGGGTTGCGCATGCCATACGATCTGCCCTTGAGTCCGTACACCCCGCAAGATCAACCCTGGTGCGCCACCGCTTCCTACAGTGAGCCCGACTGGTTAGGGCAGACGTGGGAAGAGGAATAATCAAGGAATTTAGCAGTTTGTAAACCTCATACATCGTGCCGCTTTCCGTCCTCCCGAAAGAAGCCGATAAATATCCCCTTGCGAATAAAGCCACCATCCTTCCCTAGTCGGCGTCGCAAAGATAGCCATCATTCATTATCCTACCTACAAACGAAATGTAGCAGAATACAAAAACTGACTGTGGTTTAAAAGCCAGTAGAACTAGGAACAAGGCCCTCATTCATCCCATTTGATTGAGAACAGGCAGCTAGCAGTTACATAGTCACTTTTCAACTCTCACTAGTACATATTTACATCAGATCAAGCATACATATTTAAGGCCGATTCTTCATTCCTTTATGTCCAAGGTAATTCTCTCTGTTTTATATATAGACTGCCTTTGTTGCTAGGTTCTTCAGACGACGCGCAGCCCCATCCCCATGCCCTTTAAATGCTGCCTTCACCCATTCAACTATTGCCAACTCTCAGCTGGATTTTAAAGTTCCGTCATCAAATAGTTTATATATGCATGTACTCCGGAGAAGTACATTACATGTACTGTACAACAAAAAGAACAGTTGCAGCCGTGGCGCCAGTGTAGCGGGGGGCAAAAAGCAACAGTAGCTAAACCAGAGACGATAATGAAACCACGGATAAATATTAAAGAATAAGGAGAGTAAAATACATCCAGTGCTACAGAATCTTCCTCTATATAGGTGTTAAATAGAGTCTTGATACAACGATAGAGTTACAGATGTTGGATGTTGGATGCCCATTCTCCACCCGACTAGCTCCGAGGCCGAGTATCCGGCTCCGACTTCTTCCTCGCCCATTAACACAACTACCTAGGTACCTAGGTAGCCTAGCTGCCTTATGTCATCCGTCAAAACCTCCCCGCCTGTCGCCCATCTTGGCTGATATCATATTTTATTTTAGAATCATTTCCCAACACCCTATTTTAGATTTCTTTTCTTCCCCCTCATCGCCACCCCACCAGAGCGTCGAGAAGGGCTAGTGGAATAGCGTCGCGGAACATTTCAAAAAATTTGAAGCAACCTTGACTTGAGGTGCAAGCCGCTCTGCTTTTGAAGCGAGCAAAGCCGATCGAAACCCCCTCCAAACTCCTACCACCAAACCTACACATCTTTACGTTTTCATTGGATATTATTATTATTATCCGGGATTTAGGAACCGTCTATGTACAGTACATCCGGGGTTACCTATACCATATCTTGTTATCGAATTCCTATGCGTTAACTCTCGAACCCGCTTACTCGGCACCTCAAACCCCATTGTAAATATATCAAAGAAGTGCCTCCCAATATTTTAATTCGCAAACCCCAAAGGCATCAAGGACAAAAGCAGTCGATAATACATTCGAATATTTTGGGTGGTTACTCTCCTCCTTTGGGACCGGTTGTCTGGGATTGCTCTGAACGGTTCTGGTAACTTGGCTAGAGCATGTCATACACATTCTTAAGCCTCCATATGATGACATAGAACCCGTTGAATCTCTCTACCCGTCCCCGCCGATTTTGGACCGAGAGCCCATTTTTTCACGCTTGTTCTGGCCACTGTGTGATGCGTTTAGAGATAGGATTGAAAAAGGCCAGAGAGAGACAAGGCCAGGCATTACCAGCCTCAAACCACTCTCCCTGAAACAAACGAGTATCACAACGTTGACGTCATGTCTACCAACCGCCCATTCCTAGCCAATTTTCTGGCAGCTTTCCGGGCCCAATCTGCCTACAAAGCAACGAAACCGCCTTCGCCGGGCCCTTCAACAAACCCTCTCTCACAATCCCACGTTACATCCTCAAATTCAGCATCCCAATCCTCTTCCCCAAACACACGAACCGTAACTACAAAAGCGACATCCTCATCAGCCTCCACAGGTGGATGCACAGGCAACACATCCTCAAGCCCCCCATCCCAATCCACAACTGCAGCCGTTCAAGCAGCAGCAGCGGCAGCTGCTGCTGCCTCAGCAGGCCAACTACATCCTCACCACCCCCACCGCCATCACCATCATCATCAGCAACATCACAATAACACAAATCCACATTCACAGCCCCACGCTACCACGCCAGCATCCCGCGCCCAGTCCCATTCCCGCACCGGCCCTTCCCCGGGTACTTCTCCTACAGCACCCGCCGCTCCGCTACCAATACCCATACCCTCATCACACAATAGACACCGTCGGGGGAGCGACAGTAGCAGCGGGAGCGGCGGGTTCCGGGATGCCATGGGCCCCGAGAAGTGGTATGTAGGTGGACGGACCGCTGCAGGGGAAGAGCGGTTCTATCCACTTGGTTTGGTAACAAAGGGGGGACGACAACTAGGGAGGGTTGGAAGTGCTGACCAGCTTAGCCTTTAGGGAAAGAAGGTCCTTCTGATCAGAAGGGGTGTGTGTGTGTGTGATCCGAAATTACCAGTACACTACCGGTTTGGTCTATTAAAAGAATATGTTCCCGATTTATCGGTCAAACATCTTTTGTTAAATATTCTGAACGACGCACCACCGCCGCCCAGTTGATTCGAATTTACTTTTTTGGTGGTGTTCCCGCGACACATGTATAGATGTCAGGCCGCAGACAAACCTGTTATACTTTTTTCTCCCTTGTTTTAACCACTGTGAAAGGGAAATTACACGATTGCTATGATATTCATGATCAACGAAGAAAAATAAATGGTACAAAAGTACAAAAGCTACACATCTGAATCCTGAAATGGATCATACGGACGCCCTGCAATGGATATGAGATAGGGGGTCGATGTCCCTTCGCGTAAAGCGCATCTAGGAAGGGGTCACAATGTGTCCGTTCAACACACACTCCTACTTATGAAGAAGTACAGTGTACTGTTTTTCGTCTCATTAAGTTTTTTTTTTTCTTTCTATTTACCTTTTAAGAAAAAGGATAAAAGGATACAGAACCAAAACAATCTCTACCAGCTGCTTCTCTTCCTGCACATAAGGCTTTCCAAAATGTAACAGAAAATATGCTCCCTTCTTCCTTTTTTTCCCCCTCCGTCCCACCTTTCACATTTTATTCCTTTTATTCTCTCTACTGGATGCTGCGGGTTTTAACCATTCTCCACTCTCCTCATATCTCGTTTTGCTCCTCTTCATAAATGAACCTTTTTCTTTTTTTAAAAAGTATAAAATTCAAAATAAAAAAACAAGACTAGTGTACATATTTTTTATATATTTTTACATATTTTTATTCGCAAGCTCATGTAATCTATTCTGTCCCTGTTATTTAACATGAAGTGCCAACAAGAAAGAGAAGGGGGCTTGCAAAAACAATGTCCCCAGGATTTGGGGGCAGTAACTACAAGTTGCAAAGAAGAAAAAGAGACCATGGGAGAGACAGAAAAGAAAGAAAAAGCCTCAACATGAGCCTGGAATTGAATGATACATGCAGGCATGGAAATATAATTTTTCTTTCCGAAGGGAAATAGGGGCAATGAAGAGATACTTTTTCTTTCTTCCCTTTTTATTGTCTCTTGTCTTTTGCTATACCGGATCAGGTATTACAGTACATAAGAAGCTGTATATGTTTTCTCTGCTTCTTTCTCTCTACCTCCGCCCCCAGCTTGAACACTGGGCTGACTGACTTGCAATTTATGTGTGTGTGTGTGTGTGTGTGTGATGTGTATATATGCCTGTACATTTACTGTTCATGTGAGATCAAATAATATACTCTACTCCTCTCAACATTTTGACTATTTCTCTCATGTATGAAGTAGTAGACTACAAGATGTGAATTCTTCTTCATATTTCAATCTATTTGCATAGGTGAATTAGAGCTTCATTGCAGTATTGTAACTGTCTGTGACTGGAAGAGAACTGTGTGATGAGTCAGCACTAAGTCACATGATCATATATGATCTTCTCTTCTAATCAGAACCTCATATTCTCTGAGAGATAACAGTTCTTTTATTTCAGTAATTAATAAATTTTATTAATCTGACTAAGTGAGTATACACTGAGTCTTCTTTAATTAAGTAAATAGTATTTCAATCTCAGATTTTTTATAGTATAGAGTGAATAATCTCTATAGAACTGAAGCTCTCTTAGAAACTATTACATTAGTCAGTGATAATGAGCTATTTATATTATATATTTTAGAGAGATTCTCAGTAGATTCAGCTTTTAGTACTCAGAGTAATTATTTTACTCAGACTAAATTATTAAACTTTTATTAAAAATAAATATAATATAAGCTGTTCTGAGTTTTTCTCAGAATAATCTGTATTATAATTATTAAAAACTGACTATTTATTATAGATGAAAGTTTATAAAATTTATTTAGTAATTACTCACTAGACTCTCTCTCAGTAATATTAAACTATAAATATTATAGAATGAGATTTCTATAAAAATCAAGAACTTTAATATAATTTCTAGAAAAAGATAATATACAGTGTAATTCTTATCTGAAGTTTCTATAAATAATAGATTTTTAATTTTCTTAGATATAATTAATATAAATCTCTTTATTTATAAAATGATTGAAAGTTTATAATTATTTTATATTAACAGTTATATCAGTGAATCATCATTTTTTATAAATATAATTAGAGTAAATTTTATTATTTTCAGATTCTCAGCTGTAGAATCTGATATCTATCTCTCTTTTTCTTTTTTAATCAGTATTAGTTAAACTAGCTCTCAACTTCAGATTCTACAGAGATTCTTATTATAGATTCTATAATTTATAAGTACTCAGTTCAGTTATATCTTTTTATTTTTATAATTTTATAACTGTGACTTCTTGCTCATAAACTTTTAATAAATTCAAGAGATTTCAATTTTATCAGTTATAATATAGATTTTTTCACTCTTTTAATAGAAGAAGATTTTATTAAAATCAGAATTCTAATTATAATAGATCTGTTATATTTTCTTAATATCTGTATAATTAAAGTTCTTTCAGATTTTACAAGTTTTAATCAGTAGTATAGTTTATAATATTAGAGATATTCTATTATCTTTCTCAGTAGAGAAGTTCTTTCAGAAGATTTTATTATTATTATATAGACTGTGAATATTTATAATACTCTGCAGTAACTGTATATTAGTAAAAATCAAGAATTTAAACTGATCATCTAGTATTTTACTAGTAATAAAAGAGATATTATCTTGAATTTTAAGTATTTTTTTTTAAATATTATTTAGAAGATTATCTGTGCTTCTCTATAGAGTTAATTTCAATATTTTATTAAAATAGAAATTCTCTTCAGTTTTATCTGAGAATTATAATATTAATCTCAGATTAGCTGAGAAATATTATCTATATAGTAAAATGTACTGATTAATCACTTCAGATCATTATTTATAAAAGTAATAGAGATACTCTCTATTCTAATCAATTGACTTATATTAATAGATATGAATTTTCACTTATTTCAAGAGTATAATAATATAATCACAGAGAATTTAGAAGCAGAATATAATAATTAAAATTAAAGCTGTATCACATTTAACTTATTTCTCTAAATATTTAAAATTACTTACTCAAGATCTTGATGAATTAACTCTGATACAGTTATTTTATTAAAATCTTCAATATTAATATTATAGCTGAACTGATAATAATATTAATACTGAATCACTATCTTTATCTACACTGAAGTAGACTGAAAATTTTAAAAGATAGAATTTAATTCTCTGTTACACTTCAAAGTTATATTCTCTATTATTAATTTTATTGAAAGTTCTGCATCAGAGAAGACAAGTACTGAGTGATTATAATATTATTAAAGAATATCTGCTCAATACAGATAAATATACAGAGAGTTTATATTCAGAGTTTTAAATTTAATGAGAAATGAAATTCTTCTACTATATTTTTTCCTGCATTCAGAAGTTAGCAGTGAGAAGAATATTATAAAAGAAAATAAATTTATAAATTAAATATACAGCTCTTGATAAATTGAAATTTTCTGAAATATTCATTAATTAGTCTGAATGAAGATATTAGAAAAATTAAGTAAATGATCAGATTCTGCAGATGAAAATAAGCTCTGAAAACTCTGAAATATCAGAGATATAACTATCTTATTTTAATTCAAAGACTGTTTTATTTATTTTTTTCTTTTCATATTTTGATAGCTTGTTATAGAAAAATTCAAGATATTAAATGTATTTAATAGTTAAATTAAGTATTGTGAAAGAGTTGAGTTGAGTACTGCAGTCACATGCTTTAAATATATATATATATTTATTAAGTATCAATTATACACTGTTCAGAATTTTAGAGAAATTCTTTTCAGTGAAATCAAGATCACATCATTAATTAATTATAAAAATCAAGAGATTGAATTAATTAAGTGAGAAATTCATGTTTTTCTTTCTCATCATCTGCAAGATTGAAATTATCTATATATTTAATTAAATCTCTCAAAAATGTTGAGTTAAATCATCAAACTCAAGAATATACTCAAGAGTTTTATATAACTTACTTTCATATTATCTGAATCAGATGTTTTTAAAGATTTAGTATTTATTGAAGAAATTAAGTATATAGAGAAGATTTATTAAATTATTATAAAAAATAATAGAGAAAAGACTGAGATCACTAATCTATAATCTGATATATATAAAACTGCAGAGAGAGCTCTGACAGATATAATATTAAAAGACTATAAAAAATAGAAGATGTTCAAAGTTTCAGATTATAACTTAAATACTAAATAAAATTTCTAGATAGATTTAACTCTTTCTGAAGTTTTTCTCAAAATTACTGAAGACTTTGAAGAAATCTGTAATATCTCTGAATACTGATATATCAGTATTAATATACATCTGAATTGAATTTAACTGTGAGAAATTAGAAAAGAGTGAAGATTGAATTTTATAAAATAGAGTAGATAGAATCTGATTTTATATAATGAAGATACAGACAGCTGTCTTCTATTACTATATTTAAATATTTTAAAAAAATAGAGAAATATTTTTGAAAAAGTCAGATGACTTCTGAAGTGAAAACTCAGTGTACTCAGACATTGTTTCTCAGTATATAAAATCTCTAAGATAGTGAAAGATAGAAAAAAACTAGTTTATCTGAATTAAATGCTCACTGACTATCTAGATATCTAGATCTGTGATAATAAGAGATTAGAAAGTGTATACTCAGTTTTATTAACAGTTTTACAGCAGTTATTTAAATATAATATCAGTATTTTATTCTTCTCTCTGCTCAGTAGAAATCTGAATGAAATTGAAAATTATATATAAAAAGAGATTCATCAGTAAATTATAATGTCTCTGATATATATTATATCTTTTCTCTACTTTCTCAGAATTGAAGAGACTCTTTATATTGAATATCAATATATTCAGCTTCATGATCTACAGTCTAATAAAATAAAGCTTATTCTTGATTTTTATAAAATATATCAGATAGATAGTAGAATTCTTCTAGTATTCTAGATTA